>JBBPLU010000582.1:0-14149 GCA_038089935.1 Boletellus emodensis | reverse complement strand
CCGAGGGGGGGGAAAAAGCTTTTGGCGCCAGTGCCCCCTTTGATGTACCCAGGGTCATACCCGCCGCGGGGGGAGGGGGGGGGGGCGGGGTGGGGCAGGGAGGGACTCACAAAAAGATGCCACCAAAGGCCGCAAAGGCGCAAAGCAAGTAGGCCTTGAGGGTGACGGGGGCCTCGATGCGGTCTGCGCCGTTGTACAGAGAGGTGATACCGTCGCCTGGCATGACAAGATGGCGCGGAGAGCAAGGCTGACGGGTGCAAAGGGAGCGCTGGGAGCTGCCAAGATTATGGGGCGGTTTTAAATGATGACGGTCTGGTATCCCAACGGCATTGCAACCGGGCTGTCATATCCGCATGGTCTCCGCATCAGGAACGTGCAGCCAGCCCCGTTTCCCATCCGAGCCTCGCCGCGTCTGGGGAGCCCGACAGCGCCAGCTCAGCTACCCCAGACGTCGGCAAGCATACGCCCGACAGCGACGTTTTGGCGCTTCACATGAACAGGTGTCGCTTCCAGTCACACGGCCAGGCACTTGGTCCGCGAGGATTGGTTTCCCCACAGGCCCCAGTCCCTAGAGGAAACGGGAGGACACGGACGGGCCCCATGATGTCGATAGGACGGTGTCGGTAGCAGTAGTGCGGCCGCGTGTGTCGCTGCAAGACCCGACGCCAAGCACGCCGCGAAAGAAAGGGACAGGCGGCCCCTGCCCGGCAGTTCTGGCGGTGGGGCACATGACACGACACCGCGCGGAGGCAGCCACGGGAGGGCGTTGGTGACGAGGCACTTGTCCACAGACCGGCTGGGCCAATCAGAGGTCCACGGGCGGGCCGGAGCTCGGATACGGACACCAAACACGCCGTCACGGATGCTGTCCCCCACAGCATCCCGCGTGTTCCATGGCCTCCCCCAACTTTGCTGACGATCCTGGCTCATCGCGGTTTCGTGGAAACTCACCGTCAAGAGACCCGTTGTCCTCTGGTCCTCGAGGTGTTTCCAACTCGTCAAGACCCCGAAAACGCATATCAATCTCGTCATTGCTACATCCTCGCAACATTGCGACGTGCACTGCAAACGTGCGTATACAACACTTTCTATTACTTTAAATCTTGTCCCATTCACAGACGTCTTGGCGATGAAATGGAGCCAAGACCTGGCGACAAAAGGTGTTCACCCCCTCCATCTCGCCGGGAGTCACGCGTGGGACTAATTCGCGCGAGTTCACATGGTCATAGGGATGGACGCTCGTCGAACCGGACCCAACTCGCATGAGATACCCCTTGGTGACCTTTTAATTTCTCTCGAACGCTCTCGACCTATGATGTAGCTACGTGCGGATACCAGGTGTGTTGTGCATGGACCATGTAGATGGGTATTTAAGATGAGCATTGTGTTGTAGTCTAGCAGAATTGGAATCTCCTTTTGTCAAGAGTGATCTGTCTGACACATCACTGTTCACATGATCACAATCATCATCACATCACTCTCTGGAACTCAGTATTAGGAAGCTGTAGCTAGGCTTATCTGGTATCCTCCACACTGAACAACTCTACTATAGAGTCTCTCGTATACTTTGCCATGCCTGGCCACTACTTGCTTGTGCATTCGCTCACAATTGACTTCACCAGGACTAAGACACTCACTCACTCTGCCTTCCCTGTCTCCCGTCTCCTCAAGTCATCCCCTTCACAGCACACACACAAGCAATGGTGACCCGACGGGGCGCGCCGGTTGCCACTTGGGGTCGCGCAGCCGAATCGCAACGGTGCACTGCACGTAAGACGACGCAGACATACGGCCAATTTTAGATTCTGTTAGGGTTTCCTACCTGCGCTGTATGCTGCGTTGAGACGGGGCCTCAAGTTCGCTCATAGCGACATACCATATTAGGAGGCATGTCCTCTTTTTTCTCACTCGTCAAAGTCACCCCGAAAAATGGAGCTACGGCAATCTCATTAACGCTGCATCCTTGCAATCGCCCTCCTGGAGTGGGGAGCATTCTCGCAATTGTGACAGTCCGGAACCTTCATTGCGACGTGCATTGCTAATGTGCGTATGCGACCCTTTTACTATCACTTTAAATCTTGTCTCGTTCGCAGATATCTTGCCGATGCAGATGAAGCCAAGACCCGGCAACAAAAGGCTGCGGTTACAATCACCGACGAGATCTCGATCATGTCCTTGGCCCTGCAGAGACTGTGCTCACGCGCCTTCACCTGGTCACACGGATGGATGCACGTCGGACTGGATTCGACTCGTACGATACGTCCATTCAGATGTACAGGGTGTGCGAAAGCAGGCGTAGACGAGAGGACCCTGTTTCGCAAGGTCGACCCGCGACTCATCGCCACGGCTCGTAGATTCCGCCGGGTCCACCGATTGGGCCCAGCTCGATAACCCTCAAGGGGACGCACGACTGTGCTGAAATGGATAGACACGTCAAACGACTTGTCAAGCAGCGGGAGGAAGGCTCTCGGAGCGATCGATGAAGAAAGGTCGGAAGGGAAAGCTCGTCCCGCGTCAGTTCCTGGCGACACGAATCCCTCGCCCATCTGGATCAGCATGTTGCGCATTCAAGCGATCACGAAAAAGCGTGAGCGTGTGCGGGCGGGTACGGGCTAGCAAGCCATGTGCGTCAATTTGGGAGGGTCGCTCTCACTCCCTTTCAACTGCCAAGGGTTGCTATGTTGCTTCTTTTTTTTTTTTTTTTTTGCAATGTCTGCAAGCCGCTGTCCTTGCAGGAAATAAAATGTCTTGCTGGTGGGCACACGGTACGTCTAATCCGTCCTCTCGCTCAATCCGTGCTCAGGCTCCAGATGGGCATCTGTCGATCCCGTCTGTGTGCCACTCTCTACCCGCCTTTCTGCCAGGTTTGAAATTTGATCTCCGACGGTTCCATCGAGGACGTTCGCTTGACGTGACTTAGTGTATGCACAGACAAAAACTCCTAGTAAGAGGGAAAGCAGGTGTGGATGTGCCACAAAACCTTGAACTCGACAGGACCTCGCATCTGACTCTTTTCTTACCGCCCAGAAGTCGCCGACAGCGTATGCTATTTCACGATCACAGGGACATGCTATTACGATTATAGTAATGACTGGCACTACAATGTATTACTTAAAAAAAAACAAAGGTGACCACACACTCCGCATCTATGCATCTAGTACTTCATTCCGTTCCGTCCACTTTCGAGTCTGATCTGTGTTTCGTCTTCCGTCTCTTGAATGGCCTTGAGAGTACTTTGTGCACGCGTGACGTCCAGCGCTGAACGACGACCTTGCTACTCCCGTACGACCGGATGCGGAACACGTACGTGAACGCATATATAGCACAACTCTGCCAACGCGTCGCCGTCAGCGATACTCCCCCGCAAAAATAATGCCGAGACAACGCACGTTGAACACGATGAACGCACAAATCAGACCCACGTTCCGCCACCGATGCGCATACCGAATGTTGGATGTTCGGTACAGCCACGCGTCTGCGGTGCTGTCCGAGCAGTATAGACAACTCGAATCTGCGTTCGGGTTCTGGATATACCCGCCCGCGGTTGCGACGAATGGGTCGAGGTAGGACGCGCAAGTGTAGCCCGAGGGCGGCTGGATCACCGCAAACTCTTCTGCCGCACACTTAATTGATTGTCCGGAAAGAACTGTCCGCCAACGGGTTAGCTATCTCTCGCAGGGAGACGGCAGTGGCGTATCGCTTACTCTGAGATACCAGTCCCTCGAGAAGGTACGTGTAAGGTGACACTCTGTACGTCCACTGCCACCACCCAAGTTGCGAGAACGGTTGAACGACACCGTCAAAAATCAGCGCAAGCGAGAAGAGAAAGCTGAACAGAATTCCCGCAATCTCCGCCGTGGGACTCATCGATGCGGCCGCTTGCCCGATGGTGGTGTAGTAAATCGGAAAGAGAATCCCGAGAACGAGGTAGGTATATGCTCCTCTGTCTGACGGAAACCCGACGGTCCAGTACCAGCAGAAGAAGAAGAGGGTCGAACCCAAGATGTTCCACGGAACTTCCACCAGGATCTGAGATGTTACGAGCGCTGGCCACGAATAAACTCTGCTGGAACGCTCTCGGATCTCGTACACACTCCGAATGCCCAGAAACATGACCTGGAGCTGGTTGGCGAGTGGGTTACTCAGAACTAATGCCATAAACACCGCCTGGCAGGGTATCACATGTCAGGTCACAAGATAATGAAGTCACAGTCGCGACGCACAAACAATTTGTTCTGCGTGCCCTCAAGAGTGTTCTTGCGCTGGAAAAACGTGAACCCAATGAAGAGGCCACCCACGATGTTCAACATCAGCTTTGCCATCAAGTAGGTAGGGTCTCGCCAATAGTGTGTCAGATTGCGCATAAGCAGTTTCCATACTTGATAGATCCCAGGAGTCGCGAACCTGGAACCGACAGCTGTAGATACGGGGGGTGCATTCCGCCCTTCAGCAATAACAGCATTGATTTCGTCGTAAACGAGTGCTGCCTCTGGAGATTTGGACCAGATCTCGTGCCAGTCTTGTTTGCTGGTCGCTGTCGCGCCAGGACCAATGACGTCGAGGATGAACTCGGCACTGTTTTTCATTGTAATGATGCACTCAGAGTCACACCCACCAAAACAAACAAACATACGGGTTTTCCTCAGGCCCACATCCACGCGATCCGTTCCCCTCGAAATAGTGGATGAGGGTCGCAGCTCTGGGACCAAGATCACCAAAGTAAACGGTCTTGCCACCCGCTCGGAGCAAGAGCAGTCGATCAAACACCTGGAAAAGCTCAGCAGAGGGCTGCATCATCCCATGTTAGTATCCGAAAATGTCCCGAAACATTGGTTCCCAACCTGGTGGATCCTGAATGGAGCATTCCGTTAGCAAGCTGTGCGCGCACGAACGGGAATAACACACGTGCAGAGAATGGCCTGGCCACTGTCTGCGAGGTCCCGCAAGAACAAGATGATAGCCCACGCACTCTGCGAGTCCAGTCCAGAAGTCGGTTCGTCCAGGAACAACAGCAGCTTGGGCTGGAAAGAGCCGTTCAATAATCACCCTGACCCTCGAGACCATGGACGTACCTTGGCAGCCAGTTCTACCCCGATCGTCGTCCTCTTCTTCATCTCAACGCCAAGCGAACCGACTACTGCATCTCTGTAAGCGTCCAAACCACACATTTTGAGGCATCTGTCGACACTGCATCGAAAATCCACGAAATCAGTACAATCACACAAGACGGAAAGAATGCTTACTAGGCATCTTTCTCGGCCGTCGGAACACTGAAAGGCTGCCTTAGATGTGCAGAGAACAGCAATGCCTCTCTGACCGTCATCGTCGCAAGATGGGTGTCTGTTTGCTGGCAGTAACCACTGACGACAACTCGCTCA
Organism: Boletellus emodensis; assembly: GCA_038089935.1. Lineage (NCBI taxonomy): Eukaryota > Fungi > Basidiomycota > Agaricomycetes > Boletales > Boletaceae > Boletellus > Boletellus emodensis. The sequence continues at coordinate 8,771 of JBBPLU010000582.1, read as the reverse complement.
GCATACCACAACCTCGAGAAAAGCAAGCGACCTACGTCTGAGACTGGAAGTCGAGGGGCAGAGGATGTCCATTCACGAGACGGGTACCTGACACCACGCCTGTCTCTGCGCGCTCTGCTAGCACGTTTAACAGAGTCGTCTTCAAAGACATCAATATCAACCAGCCACACGTGATTTCAAGCGCATACCTTGCCTGCTCCAGACTCGCCCATGAGTGCTGTGAGCTTCCCCGGAGCGACGTAACCCGAGACGTCACTGAGAAGCTGTCGGCCTGCGACCTCGTAGTTCATGTGTTGCCACGTAAACGTATTCTTCATCTCAGGCTCGCGATTCAATGCTTCACGGGCCTTCTCCTTGTTTTCCCGCAGTCTATCTGACTCCGGCGTCGTAGATCTCGGGACTTTTGCCTTCTCCTCGTCTACGGAATTTGAGGTGCTTTGGACAGTAGAAGAGATGGAACCCTGCTTGAACAACACGACAGACGTTACACTGGCCAGACTCGTGTTGAACTCGGTGAAGATAAGCAGAAGAATCATGAAGAACATCGCGAATCCAATCACAATCCCGAAATTCTGACGACAGCGGTTAGCTTGGAAGCAGAACAAAACCGTAACCTACCCTCCACAGGTGACTGTAGGAGTACCCGTATGAAAGGGACACAAAGAGGTTTCCGTTGACATATGGATTCCCTGCTTGTGAGCCGACCGTCGTGCATGCCTTATTACTGTCAGGGAATGAGGCATATGTTGGGCCACTTGGAACGAGCGTCCCACAAAGGCCGTCAATCGTATGAAACTCGTTCGTTATGACGGATTCAAACGAGTATCTGAGCGGCTAGTGCTCCCCGTAAGTTCGTATGGATTCAAGAGAGGCGGAGTACTTGCATTAATATAGGTAATCCATCGCAAAGCACCGATCATGGAGGGCTGTGGTATCATATAACCGGCTAATTGGAGTGCATGAGGATGTAGACCAGGTCTGTGACCAGTGAAGCACCCACTATACAAGCATATCCCCAATATAAGAATACCAGCGAATGATTGGGCAGGTGCCTCCGATTTGAAAGCTGCTGCCAGACTGCGGAACAGGGCTTTCCCAAGGAGCGCAGTGACAAATTCGAACAAAAAGAATATGCTATCAGGAAGGTTTTGCGTAAGCAAGGGCGCAGAAGAGAAAATATCCACGCACAAAAATTGACCGGAAGTGCGCTGAAGCCCGACCAGAAAGTACAGGACAACGCTGTACAACGATATGGTTATAAAAGTCGTCGGCGCATCGACCAGGGTAAGTGCGACAGCCTCGACGAATGGGTGGTACATGGCTGCCTTGTGGTGACGCTGGATGATAGGTCTCAGTGAAAAGAGGGACGGTATTTCTGACATTGAGAACAGGGTAGGTAGGAACACGGCACTACAGCGTTGTTAGACCAGGAGGAAGATGACTGATAGTTACTAACAAGAATAGAATCCCCCCACGAGAAAAAAACGCTGTGGTGTCTGTCGAGAGTTGGAGATAGGTCGTCCCTAGAATGATGGCTTCGAGAATGAATACGCTAGATTCTTACTGGTCAAAAGGTTCACTTAGATGAAGTAAAAGGCCTCACCTAGTATGTATGACAAAGAGTGAAACAGCCCCAGCCTGTATCTGAACCCTCCTGACTATCACGCTTCGAATTTGCATGGGGATTGATATCGTATACGGTGTCTTCTCCCGCATATGCCTCGCGTGTTCGGCGGTGGCACTTTCACGATAAGCTGAAACGAGATTCTCCTTCCCCACGTATTGCCGTCGAAAAGCGGTCATGTCTTGTAGATTCATCCGCGCGGTCGATGATCTGCGGTAGTATTCCTCGAACTCTTCTGCTGTTGAAGGAACCCCACGGATGCCATGTCGAACCTGGCGCCCGTATGGATCAGTTACAGCAACCAGAAAATCAGACGTCGTTTGCCGGGTCGCTGGCTCGTATCCCATGTTGACGAAGTACTGCCGCGCCTCGTTTGCAGGGCCAAAGTAGACCATCCGGCCCTCGTAGACCAGGCAGACCTTGTCAAACATCTCGTACAGCGGCTCTCCTGCTTGATAAATTGACACAATCGTGGCCACCCTCCCGACGTCGGTTGTAATCCGCAGTGCATGCACGAATTCGGCCGCGGTGGACGCATCCAAACCTCGCGTTGAACTATGTAGTGAGTAGCATGGATATCAGGAACGTCAAAAAGCAGTGAGACGTACTTGTCCCAGCAGGCTAACAGGTTTCTCATGGCCAACATTTCACTAATAGACACTCTCTTCTTCTCTCCCCCGGACACCCCTCGCACCGCCGCATCTCCAACAGGCGTGTCTTTGACGTGTCCCAGGCGGAACAAGGCCATCAAGATATCCGTGGTTTGCTTCTGAAACTGCCTGCGTGATATTCCCTGAACACGCACCCGAGGAACACGCGTCTGTGCTGCGAACCCGACTGTCTGGTCCACAGTCAAAGTCGGGAAGTGTATGTCGTCCTCGGGACAATATTGGACATCGCCCCGATAATGAAGGCGAATGTCCTCTGGCGAGAAAGAGTTGTAGCAGACCTCCCCTTCAACTGTATGGAATTCATCACGCTGATTCGCCAGTACTTTCAGCAAGGTGGAGCACCCTGATCCTGGACGTCCGAGAACAACTGATGATATTCGTCAGCCACGACTTGAAATTAGTTCGTTTAAGAAGCAACACACGAAGCATTTCCCCGGGGCGAACAACGCCCTGGAAGCCACTTATGATATCGCGCAGGTGGGGATGTCGGAGGCTCTGAACGGCATGTACGACATTCATGGGATTTAGGAGCGAACCGAGAGTAGGTTGAAATGACGAGGTAACGCCTTTCCCGACGACGCGGAGTTGATCGAACAACACACCGAGTTCTCGCGACTTGATGCCGGCCTCATTGCGCCTGAGGACGAAGATCGATTGTCAGCACGAGACAAGGAGATGGTCTTTTACCGCACTTTTTGAGAATGTCCCGCAAAACCGCCTCAAAGTCAAACCCCTCGCCGACTACCTCGGCCGTTGGGAGCCCCGTAGAGATTGTGGTTTGGGTACCTTCGCTCGGAGCTGTCGACATCCTACTCAATGTGTGACGCAGTGCCCCGACTCCTCGCGGATTGAAATTCGGGCGAGGTCTGTCGGGTCCTTGACCCTGCTGAGGCTCTTGCGAGGTCGCCTCGACGGGGCTGGGCGGGGCGCGGTTGCCCTGCTGGGATTCGTGGTCTTGGGACATGGTGGATGGCGAGTCGTCTGCGGGCGAGGAGGTAGGATATAAATCATCATGGCGAAACTCCGCCTACAGTCAGTGAAACACCAATTTACTGGCCGGCTTGACTGGCAGTCAGCCACAGCGCCACAGAGCCACCACAGAGAGGTCCCGGGCCGGATCGGCAGATTGTACTGGGTTAGCCGAGGTACTGAGCTCGCCTGTACCAGATCTAAAAGGAATAGTTCAGTTTTGAACTCCTTTTGGGTAGTATAGCAGCACTCTCGACCAATCAGAGGCCTGATTAACACTAACCTCCTTCAGATGGGCCAATCGTACAGCGCTGGCACAGCACTGTACAGCCACCATAGCCGGCACAGGAACCTCGCTTTTGCTGTCGGCTAAAAATTAATTTTAGACGAGTGTGAGCACTGCAAGTTGGGACACTTTGGTGGACCGTTTGGATGCCTAGGTACGTTGCTAGTCGTGCACCTGTACCATTTGCGCTGACTTGCGCGATCCGCAGCCAGCGCTGTCGTATCGAGTCGTATCGAGTCGTTTCGACTCGCGATGCCCTGCCGCTCGCCTTCGTCATCCTTCCGGCACCCTATTCTAGCTTTCGCCTTCGTTTGCATGCTCGACGTCGCCTAACTCGGCTTCATCGCCTAGGTGGCCTCCTGGCCAGTGTTAACGGGGTCGCACGTCAGCCACATGCCACGCACAGTGGCAAGCCCGTGACTGGCATGGCATTGCCACATCATGATGGCAGAGTGGCGACTACCAAAAACATAGCTCACTAGAATCGAACTGCTACGCCAATCCTACTCTACCCACCTTCAGTGACCTGCACGGGTAGTCAGGCCCATGGCGGGTCACGGGTAGGGGCACTCACGGGTGCGGGGTGCGGGTCAGTGTTTAGTGACCCGTCAACCCGTGACGCGTGACCTGTGACCCATCCATGTCACCCTTCGACCCTGCTGCCGCGTCCACATCGCCCTTATCGACCCGACCGTCAACAATCCACCACACTACCCTTTGAGAAGTTGTGAAGCACGCGCGCCATTGTTCTTCACCTCGGCTTGGCACAGCTCAACGCTCTCCCCCTCAATGCCATTGCACAGGGTGCCCCGGGGATTCGACTCTGAGTCGGTTCCTTCATCACCACCTGCGTCAGGGCACCCATGCGCAACGCCTCCCTGTCGTGCGACTTCAACGTTGTCGCTGGTCTCGCTGCCTCAGGGCTTGACCTGTGCACCTTCCTGAGGGCTGCGACAACCGGAGCAAGTCGAGGCACGCGGAGACTTCGCCACACGAGACTGCGCGAGCGCGTTGAACGTATCGCGAGGTACCCCAGAGACAGCCAAGGTCATTCAATACCAAGGCGATACGACAGCAGAGGCCAGCGCATCGAATGCGCCGCGCGACCACCCAGGCGGCAGGCAAACAGGAGGTAGAGTTGTCGAGCAGGTCAGATGACACTGCAGGCGCGACGGGCGACGATGAGCGTCGTCCAGACGCACCTCCAGAGCCACCGGACACAGCTCCAGTCGAGCACGCGAAGCTAGGGTCCAGGCGAAGACGTCAGAGTTGTAGTAGATGATATGACAATGGCGGTCATTTCATGATCTTCCCTGAACATTTGTTACTTTTTTGTATCACATACTCAAGTGCTCACATTGTTACTGTATAATCTGCCGGTGGTATGCATTTAAATGTGGATGTGCGCAACGGGTACTATCGCGTGGGGCAGCGCTGCATATCGGCATTTCCCGATTGGCTCCGAATGTGGGAAATGCCATGCCATGACTGCCACACGTGGCATTGTGTCGCGCCCGTGTCCTGCCAGTGGGCCCCGTCAACACTGCACTGACTGAAGTGGGCTAGCCGAGGTCCAGGACCTCGCTTGTCCCGGATGAAAAAGGAATAGTTCGGTTTCGAACTCCTTTTGGGTAGTATGGGCAGCCCTCTCGACCAATCAGAGGCCTGATTAAGTAAGCGTCGGTAGGCCTTGAAGTTTCACCAACCGCCAAGTTCTTAACTCGTCCTTTAGATGGACCTGCGACATTGTGATGCCTGTAAGTCGATGCTGGTAACTGTGCCGAAACAAGGGTTTTGCTGATAAGCTGGCTGCGAATAGATTTAGGGTTAGATTTACGTGCGATATGTGATCTGCCGAGTGCCGTACTGAGAGGGTGTCGAGTTTCGAAACTCCGGCTAGCCGCGAATAGACTTAGGGTCTAGATTTACGTGATCTGCCGAGTGCCGTACTGATGACTTGAAAGTCCGCCGATTCCGCAGCCTGCCGACAACAGCCGCATCAGTCGGCCGCCGAGGTTCCGCTCTCAAAATACTGTCTAGCAACGGAATCTTCCCATGAATGTTGGAAGTCTTGGTGCACTCACCAGGCGATCTCATCCAAATGGTCAACCTGCACGTGCAAAAAAGTGGATAATATTGAGTGTGAGCCTACAGGCTACAGTACGATCGAGAGCATGCTTAGTAACTGAAACGAGGGATTAACCGCGCTGATAAACACCTCCCCTGAGGAATGCAGGCACCCAATTACATGAAAACTGAAAAAAAACGTGGATTAGTCTCCAGCACAAGGTACACGACTGTCACTTGCCTGACTCGTTCTCTAAATTATGATGGCAAGGTCTACCAAGGCCAAACTTTAAGTTGCGCAACGAAATGAACGACATCTGGCGTTTCGCGGCATTCCCGAATCCTTTGAGCGTGCGCCAGGTCCGTCTCTGAGAGATCCGCACGATTCAGCCAGAACTAGACTGCGTCAACGGCACGTTGCTCACTCTGAGACTGATCGACGAGTGCTCGTTCGAGGAATACATGTCTCTTGCACCAGCCCCATTTGGGTATTCTATTCCACCACCCTGTGGCAGTTGCAGCATTGTTTCGGTAGAAAATCTCTGAAAAAACACTGGGCTCAGAACGGAGAAGATTGGATTCGAGTACTCACAGGAGTAAAGCTATGAAAACACTGAGGGGAGGAATTGTGGGGAGACATCGAATCAGCATTGTTGCTGGCATACTCTTCATCCTAATTCGTGCCCGTCAGCTATTTCAAGAGAAGATTCGGCGGGACCACGCACCCCGCGAGTGTACAAGTAGCTCGACGATGCGCCATAGGGATGGTAGATCATCACGAAGCGCAGAACATCGGGCGCAGAAGGAAAGATGCGTGTATGATCTTGAAACTCGAAGGCTAAGCGAATTCCCCGACCGTTCTTCCCAGTTGGTGAGGCCGGTGGTACGAGGAGGGGCTGCAATACTTGAGCGGAAAGGCGCAAGCGTTGAGGCAATGACGGGTGTAGGTGGGAAAATGAACGTTGGCGGGGCTGCTGATGGCAGCCGCAAGCCCATCAAGAATATTCTCACATTGCTGGCAGTGGATGAGAGAACATTCAAAACGAGTGCTTCCTTTGGGACTGCGATTAGCCGAGGCCACCCAAACTCGGTTCCGGACATGAATGTCGCGTGTCCATGACACCCAAAAAAATTCGGAGGCATCGATGGGATGTCGTTGTGCCAAAACCTTCAGACCGATGCCGCGACCATTTGACACAACGTGATGAAGGGGATGAGCACGTCAACAAGCGTTTCCTGGCTTTGGACAGGTATTCCGAGCCACTCTGCGGCCGAAGCCTCCGATCACGCCAGAGCGTTTCCAGGAGTTCCCCACGCATGCTGATCCCCACACAACAAGTTTGGCACTGGGACAAGCTTGGATGATGATCATCGTCGTGATGAGAGTCCGCCAATACTGTGCTTTCTGCATGCACATGTCCACGTTCACAGCTTGGAGCGCCCAGTATACCTCTCGTTTAACTGTGCGATTGCCAATTCATGTCTCACTCGCCAGTGTTGCAAGTGGCGATTAGCCGAGGAGCGCAGGAAAAATGGGAGCGCCGAAGTGATGAGACTGATGGGTGCGTCCCTCCTATGCACAGGTCGTTATATATATACTTTCCTACCGAAGGGGTGGAAGGGCCCCATAGGATCGGTTGCGCCCAGCTTGCGTGGTTTACGGCTGCCGAATGGCCGAGACTCAGCAGACTAAAAGCAACGTGGGCGAGAAATATGATTTACATGTCAGAGCACGTTAGCGCTCACCTCACTTTCCATCCTTATCTCGCCCTCACTGCATGACGATCCGCAAACGTCTCTAACCACCATGTCGTTCTCGGAGGCCGAAGGAGAACTTGTCGGCGTTTTCTTGGAATCGCTCTTGTATGGTACGCTGCGACGTAGCCAACGTCATCTTCGTCGCTGACTAACGTGTAGGTGTATATCTCCTTGTCTTCACACAGTGTATACAAATACTGCAAAAAAGACAAGATCGACCAAATGACTACCTCCTCGGGACTTCCGTCTCGCTGTTCCTCCTTGCCACCGCGGTAAGCGAATGCCATATTCTTCAATCTCGTCTTCACGTTTGTATCCAAAGCACCTAGTAATCGACATCATGCGCAACGTGGACGCGTTCACATCAAATATGGTCATACCAAATTACCCTGCCGAATTCTACGAAACATACACCTCTTGGTGGGACATCACAAAGAGTATGGTGTACGTAGCAGTGACAATCATATCAGACGCGTTTATCGTAAGTGCACAGTTTACTGCACTACCATAAGCGCAACATTTATGGGCGGTCGTGCAGCTGTATCGCTCATTCATTGTATGGAGTCAGAATTACTTGGTTGTTTCCATTCCCTTCTTGCTGTTTTTGGCTGACATTGGTGAGTAACGTCCTCGCTTGTTTAGAGGGATAACTCTGATGGGCGCGATTGCAGCGATCGGTGTGCTTTGGGTGTACACCCTTAGTATTACTTCCCCAGGCGCGAACATCTTTAAAAATGCGCTCTCCATGCGCGTCAAAGCATTTTATTCAGTTACCCTTGGCGTGAACGTCATATGTACTTGTAGGTTCTGCTCTCGCCTGTATCTGTTTCCGACTTTAGTGTCCTCAAAACACCCGACAGGTCTGATTGCTTTCAGGATTTGGAGAATACAGAGATGTATTGTCCGGTTCGTGGGATGGAGCCAGAGTGATTTTTCTCGCTTGGTAGTCATTGTCGTCGAGTCCGGTGAGTTTCGAGTTATCACTGCATAATTTCTTTCTGAACACAGCGTCTGAAGGCGCTGTCTACTCGGCGACTCTTGTGGCGATGATCGTCACCTGTGTTGACAGTTCTCCGGTCATGTTTATTTTCCTCGATCTCGTGAGCCAGATCATGCTTATCCTGTGATGGCGCTCACTTTATTTATTGGGTACAGTTGTGTCCGATAATCGTAAGCTCGTCCAAAACATGGTGTGAATAAATACTGAACGAGGAATGGCTTTGCTTGCTTCATCCGCGCAGGGTATCGTGGTAAGTCGGCATTTCCTATCGATGGCTGCATCTCACAATCCCGTTGTGCCGTTGATTCTTTTTAACACGCATTCTACTTGTGCTTGGCCCACGCTAGTTCTCTTCCGTCATCATTCGAGTCGGTCTGGGTCTCTCGCACGGAGACA
>JBBPLU010000581.1:0-14159 GCA_038089935.1 Boletellus emodensis | reverse complement strand
CTGTGAGATGGGAGAGGGTTCAAAGGGAAGGGCTGCTTCTAACGTTTCTTCGGTGGGCTGCATGCGAGATGGGGGAGAAGTTCACAAGGTGAGTGCGAATTCCTCGGTCTCAGTGGTCAAGATTGGAGGAGCGGGTGTTCTAGAGGTTCTTCTCTTTCTTCGAGAAATAAGGAGGGGATTTGGGGGAGGTTGAGGTCTCCGAGAGCTAGAGGCTATCCTGGTGGTAGGTACTGGTGATGCAGTCTGGTAGGGATTTATAAAATCCAGTACTGATGGTTGGGGTGATAGGAAATGGGAGAATTCAGGTGTGTCTACTGGGATAGCATTGTCAGAGTTGTCCTCAGCGGGGGGTCGGTATGATGTGGTGGGAGTGGGGGAGTCCTACTGTGAAAAGCAGGGACAAGAGAGCTAGTTCTTTTGTTACATATACACGAAGTTCCAAGTATATGCTTGAAGTAACCGTCAATGTTGAAGTCGAATGTCTCGCTATCTAGTGAGGGACTCACAGAGAGACCAGAACTAACATGTAGATTGTGTAGAACTAGCTGGAGGATACATCGTACAAACGGTCGCTATAAATACCCAGACAGAGCTGTACCCCATATGTCTAAATATGGTGTCGTTTAAATATGGACAATGGTACCATTGCCTATAACGGGGAGATGCCTGGTTATGGTGGGTGGGAAAATGTGACCATAGCAAGAGATAGATCAAGGGGAGAATAACATCCGGTGTGATAGGAAGTGAATCAGAAGCAAGGTGGCACTTACCTGGTTACAGAGGAACAGAAGACCAGGTAAGGGAGGTTATCAATCTCATCAAAAGGACGTCCCTCAAGTACATATAATAAGTCATCAGCATAGACAGAACAAGTAAAAGGATGAGCATAAAGGTTGTCGAACCATTGCTGCTCTAGGGTGAGCGCCTCATTTGTAACAGAATTCTACCATGGGAAGAAGTTCCATCCAGATCATGGGGTTTCCTTGGCAAAATATATGGAGATAAGTTTCTAGTTCCTGGTTGACATGTTTGGTTTCTCTGTCCATTTAAGGGTGGTAGGCCATGGATAGTGCTATGTCATACTCTAAGAGGTGGGCTAATTCTCGTGCAAAGGTGGAGGTGAATTGAGGACCTCTATTGGAGGTGCATTTGTTGTGGAGACTGAATCGAGGGAAGATATTTTTGAAAAAAAGTTGGACTACTCCTTTTGTGTTGATGTCAGAGTGGCAAGGAGAGAAATTTACCCTCTTAGTAAGCCCTTGGTCGACCACAACCAGGACAGCGTCATAACCTTGAGAAGAAGGTAAAGCAGTGATCAAATCTGTAGAAATAAACTGGAAGGGGCAAGTGGCATTTCCAAGGGGAACCGAGGGCAGTATGGTGGGGTGAGTGATTGTTTTGTTTGCCTGGCAGAGAGCACAACTGGCAACAAATCGGTGAACATAGGTGCTCAACCTGGGCCACCAATAATCCTGCTGAAGGAGGTTTTGTAAACAGAAAATCCCGGCATGCGTGCTGGCTATGGAAGTGTATATAGAATATACTAAATCATGATATGTGTTCTCCGGCATGTAGAGTTGATTTTTGAAATAAAGGAGATTGTCATCGTATTGCCAGTCAGAGTGGAGAGTTCGTGGGAACAGTGAGGATCCTTCCTGGAGGGCTTTCAAAGCCAAGAGTATGAGGGGGTCAGATGGGGAAGATTGAGTAATTTTATCCTGGAGAGCAGTATTGATAATCTGGATAAAATGGTCTTTGGAAATGAGAATGACATCCTGGTTATTGTGGGAGATGTCTACTTCGGCTCATCGGGAGAGGGCATCAGCTGGTCCCATCTGAGTTCCTGGGGTGTGTTGAAATTTGAGGTCAAAGTCCTGGAGAAATAACATCCATTGAGCCTATCTCCATGATAGCTTATGTAGCTGTTTAAAGTACGCTAGATTTTTATGGTCTGTGAGTATGGTGACGGGGTGTTCTGTTCCTGTAAGGTATTGTCGCCAATCCTTGAGCACACAGATGACAGCGAGTAGTTCTTGGTCATAGATGTCATAATTTCGCTCTTCGGAGGAGAACGTCTTTGAAAAGTAAGCACAGGGATGGAGATCTCCATTGTTGTCTTTCTGCATTAGTACTCTTCTGCAGGCCGTGAGGGAAGCATCTGTCATAACCCAGAAAGGTTTCTCTGTTTTGGGAAGGTGAAGTACCAGTTTGGTAAGGAATGCTTGTTGTAGTGTTTTGAAAGCCTTCTGGCAATTGGAAGTCCAGTTCCAGGTTGTTGTCTTCTTTGTTAGATCATGGAAGGGGCGACTGATCCCAGAAAAGTTCAGTATGAACTTTCGGTAAAAGTTACAGAACCCGATGAACGATTGGACTGCTTTAACTGAAGTTGGCGGGGACCATTTGTAAATAGCTTCAAGCTTGACCAGGTCAAGAGTGATTTGTCCCAGTCATACGATTAACCCTAGGTATTCAACTTCCATAACATTGAACAAGCACTTGGAAAGCTTAAGAAAGAGCTTATGTTTCCTCATTCATTGTAAAACACAGATCGTTCTTCAATGATGTTCTTCTGGGTCATCATCCATGTGTATGATGAGGTTGTCCATGTAAATCTCTAGCCATCCTTCTGTGATCATATCTCTGAAGATGTCGTTCATCATGGCCTGGAACATTGGGGGAGAATTGCTCATTCTAAAAAACATCACCAACAGTTCAAATAGTCCTAGTGGGGTGACAAACGCTGCCTTCCAGGTGTTGTTTGGTTCTATGAGCACATTGTTATACCACCATCGGATGTCGGATTTAAAGAAGAGGGTAGCATTCTTTAATTTGTCAATGAGGTCTGAGATTAAGGGAAGGGGGTAGGCATTCTTCATGGTGTGCTTGTTAAGATATCTGTAATCCTGGCAGGGACATAGTCCTCTATCTTTCTTTTGAACAAAGAAGAATGGCGAAGCTTGGAGAGATTTTGAGGATTTGATCTTTCTGGATTTTAAATGTTCTGCTATAAAATCCTTACAAGCTTGGAGTTCCTTTGGGTTTAAGAGGTAAGCTTTTGCCACTTTTGGCACGAATGAATCGTCAAGTTCCATAGTGTGGTTATAGGGACGTGAAGGGGGTAACTCTCCTTCTGTTGGTTCTCCAAAAACATCTACATATTCCCGATACTGAGGAGGAATTTGAGTAGCTTCTTTAGCTGCTCTTTGTGCTAATTCAGTAGAGATTGTGGTGTGTGCTATCGTTTCTCATTGTTCTAGATAGCGAATCAGGTATCATTGTTTGTCTGGATCTCCTTTATTGTTCCTGGATTCGGGGATAGAGATCCTTCCTTCTGCCCAGTCTATCTTGGAGTTGATTGCTCGCAGCCATGTCATCCCTAGGATTGTTTTCTCATTTCCACAGTCTATCACCATGAACCTGGTTTTCTCCTTTCACTTCCCAGTTTGAAGGGAAAGAGTCACAGTCAATCATATGGTTCTGTTTTTATTTTGGGTTCCGTCCATGTTATGAGCTAGGATTGGATGTTGTAACCGCTGAGTCTTGAGCCCATGCTGTAGTACCAGGAATTTGCTAATGAAGCATCCTGTTGCTCCACTGTCAATCAGCGCTGTGACTTCAATAGTTTTCTCATTGTCCGAAAGGTAAATGGGGATTTTGATTACTCTAGAGCTTGGTCCAGATACAAATATAGGAGCGATGCTTACTGGAGAGGGAAAAGGAGCCATTGACCTTCTTTTCCCTATTAAAAACCCTCTGGAGTGGTTAACTTCCAGACTTCCTCTTCTTCGGCTGAGGTATATACTTTGAGAATGTGGAGAAGTTCCTCTCTGGGGAGTTCTGACCCATCAAGGAATTTAGAGAGGTCGTCTTCAATGACTTCTACTGCTTTGACTGCCTAAGGTTTGGGGCGAGGTCCAGAATTAGGAGATTTCCTTCCTCCTCCAGTGTGAGGATGATTAGAGGATCGACAACTGACCCAGTGGCATATGAAGCATTGATTGTTCCTCACATGAGTTGCTCATTCTACCAGAGTAAGTTGAATGGCATCGACATCCATCACATTAGGGTCTCTGGTGGAGCGGGAAGATCCTCTTCCGGAAAGGGGAATGTAGTTTCTCCTTTCTCTCAGCTTCTACAGTCTCAGGATATTCTCATTGAACACCTGTGCTTTCTTGATCCAATCCTTCCACTTCATCGGCTGGGGATTGATTATAGCCATCATATTGGCCAGCTTGTAATCCACTCCTTGTCAGAGGACATCTATGAGGACATCGTCATGTCCTACATCCATCTCAGCTCAGCCCACGGCCAGCTTGAAGCTCGCTATAAAAGCATCAAAGTCACCTCTCTTCTCCCTAGGAGTCAGGCCACTTTCTTTATTGTCACAGTACTGCAATTGTCGCATATCGTAGAGATTATTCCTAGATCTCTCTTTCTCTCCAGTTGGCACAAACAAAGTGGAGAAATCTTTGGTGAACTGGTCCCATGTTACCTCAGTTCTGGCTTGTAATCCTTGCAGCTTCTTATAGTATGATTCGGCAAATACTGCCCCTCTGCCTTTGCTTATCTTGTTGAGGCAGGTCAAGATCATCGCTTTGTCGTTGTTCTTATACGTTCCTTCATTGATAATGAAGTAGGCTGTCATCGCCAGCATCCATCACTGTGCATCAGCGGTATCTCCTGAGAAGTCAGCGGGTAAGGCTGCTTTCAGTTTGGTGGTTCTCTCATTGTTTCCTAACATCTCAATGTCTTCTTCTTCTTCTTCGACAGAAAGTACTCTGATCTGCAGGATAAGAGAAGGTTCGAAGGGAAGAACAAGTCCAGAAATTTCTTTGATAGGCTGCATGTGAAGCGGAGGAGAGGTTCGCAAGGTAAGTGCAAATTCCTTGGTTTCTGTAGTCAGGACCAGGAGAGTGGGTGTTCTAGAAGTTCTCCTCTTCCTTCAGGAGATAAGAAGGGGGTTTGGGGGAGGTTGAGGTCTTCGAGAGCTGGAGGCTATTCTAGTAGAAGGTATGGACAACGCTGCCTGATATGGATTTATGAAATCCAGTACCGAGGGTTGGGGTGACAATGTACAAGAAAGTTCAGGTGCATCTACAGGAATAGTGTCATCAGAGTCATCCTCAATGGGGGATCAGTACGATGTGGTGGGAGTAGGAGAGTCCTACTGCGAAAGACAGGGACTAGAAAAGAGCTAGTTCTTTTGTTACATATACATGAAGTCCTGAGCGTATGCTTGTTGTAACCATTGATGTTGAAGTCAAGAATCTCGCTATCTGGAGAGGGACTTGCAGAGGGACCAGAACTAGCGCATAGATTGCGTAGAACTAGCTGGGGAATACATCATACAAAAGGTCATTATAAATACCCAGACAGAGCTGTACTCCCTATGCCTGAATACGGCATCGTCTAAATATGGGCAATGGTACCATTGCCTATAACGGAGAGGTATCTGGTTATGGTTGGTGGGAAAACATGACCACAGCAAGAGATGGGTCAAGGAGAGAGTAACGTCCAGTGTGATAGGAAGTGAATTGGAAGTAAGGTGACACTTACCTGGTTATGGAAGAATGGAAGACCGGGTAAGGGAGGTTATTGATCCCATCGAAAGGACATCCCTCAAGTACATATAATAAGTTGTTAGCATAGGGAAAATAAGGGAAAGAATGATCAGCAAGCATGTCAAACCATTGCTGCTCTATAGCGGACGTCTCATTTGTAACAGCTTGTAGGATGGGTGGCAAAGATGAGGTCTATGAGGATACAGAAATCACCTTGCAGAGGATTGATTGCTGAACAAGAAGGTGAGTGGCACTGATCCCCTGATTCAGTTGCATTCTCTAGCACTATAGCAAGTACAGAATCCTTTTGAAACTGTAAGGGTGGGGAAATCTCTATCATCATGTTGAACCCAATGCACTCTGGGATACTATAACCAGCAGCAGATAAGATAAACGTGACAACAGTTGCATTAGTATGGATATTGAATGGTGTTACATATACACGAAATTCTGAGCATATGCTTGAAGTAACTGTCAATGTCGAAGTCAAGAATCTCACTATCCGATAAGGGACTCACAGAGGGACCAGAACTAACATGTAGATTGCATAGAACTAGCTGGAGAATACATTGTACAAGAGGTTGTTATAAATACCCAGACAGAGCTGTACCCCCTATGCCTAAATACGGTATCATCTAAATATGGGCAATGGTACTATTGCCTATAACGGGGAGATGTCTGGTTATGGTGGATGGGAAAATGTGACTACAGCAAGAGATGGGTCAAGGGGAGAGCAACGTCTGGTGTGATAGGAAGTGAATCAGAAACAAAGTGACACTTACCTGGTTATGGAAGAACGGAAGACCAGGTAAGGGAGGTTATCAATCCCGTCGAAGGGATGTTCCTCAAGTACATATAGTAAGTTGTCAGCATAGACAGAACAGGTGAAAGGATGATCATAGAGGTTGTTGAACCATTGCTGCTCTAAGACGACTGCTTTCTTTGTAACAATACCCCCAGGGTAGATCTGAATCTCTGAATCAGAATTGTTTGTCGGCCAGGGTGAGCTCATCCTTGTCGAGAAGGGATTCCTCCAAATTCCTGGGACAGTTAGGTCTTCCATGTCCTTGTTCTCTGCAAGCACTGCAGATATGTTCTAGGCAAGCATATTGTGTATGTCCAGGAGCAGGAAGGTGGCAATAAGGGCATTGGTAATGGACACACAATGCCCTATAGTGACGGCTGGACCCACATTGGTAACAGAGGATGTTCCCTCCAGTTCATGAAGGATTATTGGGGGAAGGCGAGGAAGTTCTCCTCGAAATATGAGTATTTGATAGAGTATGTCTACCCAGTCTCACAATAGATCCAGTTCCTCTTTGAAGTATTCATTCCGGTCTGGGAGTGGGAGGAGGTATTGGGATTGGTTGGGCATTTCTGGGGAGGGTGTTCTGGTGGGGGATTGGCATTCCAGAATTTGGTCTAGCAGGGACGAGGTTGATGCTTGGTACTCCTCTAGAAGGATTTCCCTATGGATGGTTCTCTGTACTCTGCTGCGTGTCCTCTGAGAATGAAGAGGCTGCATCAGATAGGACCCTGTCTGCTCCAAGTTTGGAGGGGTCCACATTATCCAGTGCATACTCTCCTCATCCATAATACCAGTCCTATTCCCTATGGGATAATGAAGCTAATCTGAGACGTAGAGGTTTCCTGATAAGATGGTATGGGAGTTCCACTATAGCTTCGTCTAGGTGGACTAATAAGGAGAATGTGGTGAGAGCTTCTCTAGCTGCAGCAAGAGAGGAAAGAGCTAAGCCGATGTTGTTTCTCGCATCGGGAGAAAGATTTCCTTGAGCCCTCTCTGAAATTATCTGAGCAATAGTCGCAGTTCATGTTCTTATGAAGAAAGAATAAAAGATCATAAAACACAGGAAAAGAGGTGGTTCTCTGGCAGGTGGGAGTGTTCTTTAGTCGAAAGACTACTGGAGGATGTTCCAAAAGATCAAAGATTAATTGGGTTAGCTGGAAACGGGAGAGTCTTTCGGTTCTGAGGATTGGGGATTCTTGAGAAGAATCAATTGGGGGAATTGCCATGGCAACTCTAGGTGTTACTGAGGAAATTCCTTGAAGGCAATGCCAAAAGGCACCTGGGTTTAAGGGAGCAGGGGTGTTGAATTCAACAAGATGAGAAGGACTTGTAGATCTGGGAAAAATGAAAGCGAAGAAGTCCACAAGTGTTTGGGAAGCTCCAGCCGGTCTCTTCCAGCTGGCCCACAAAAGGTTGAAAAAAGGGAAGAGTAAGAAGAAAAAGGGAACAACAGCACAGGGAAAGGATCACCACAGTTCGGGATTGTCCCAACTGCCGTTTGTAGTGTCCTTGGTCAAAAAGGACAACATGAAACTCAGAGACCAACCGGGCTCTGGTTCCACAGGAGTCGGGACGGGGGTTCTATTGATCATAGGAGCGTCTATTTCCCAAGGATCAGGGATGGTGGATGGTGGGGGACAGTGAGGTCTAAGGGATATCCCATATCATACGGTGTTTCCCCTGCTAAAGATACACCTATGGGTGTCCCAAAGGCAAAAAGAAACTAAAAAAAGAGGAATGAAAATGAAAGTGAAATAGAGGGCAAGAAGGGTGAAGGCGGAATCGGAGAGGGAGAACATTTGTAGCTACATTACTAGGAGCTTGTGTCAGTTTCTTTATTGTCCAGTTGAGGGAAAAGCCTGGGGATGTGCAGCTTTATATTCTGAAAGTAGTGCTTGGGAATCTGTCAAGTTCCGTTGTGGTTACCAGGTATTTTCTGCGGATAAGTAACTTTTCCATCGGATCAAGTACTGCCTTCATGTTCTGGTGCCTCTGTGGGAAAGAATCTGATCGATTTCATATTGTTCATCTCTGTCGATTACGTCTGGTGGAGGATTAATAAAGTTCTGTCCGAACTCATTAGTTTCTTTGTAGAGAGATAGAAGGCTGGCATGGAAAACAGGGTGGATTCGCCAAGTGGGAGGGAGGTGGAGTTTGTAGGCAACTGGGGTGATGACCTGTTCAATTTCAAAGGGTCCTTCCCATTTGGGTGCCAGCTTCTTGGACGGGTAGTGCAGTTTTAGGTTTTTGTTATCTAACCACACCTTGTCTCCACGTTTCCAGGGGCAGAACTTGGTTCTGATCCATTCCTTCATGGCCTGCTGTGCAATTTGATGAGTGTACTGCGCTTCAGTTCAGGCCTTTTCTAAAAGGGTAAGCCTCTGTTCTAGTGCTGGGAGGAAGGTTTTTCCTAGAGAAGAGTAGGCACGGAGTTCATAGCCCATCATTAAGGAGAACGGAGATTGCTTTGTTACAGAATGTGCTGTGGAGTTGTGTGCAAATTCTGCCATAGGGAGAAGTTCCGTCCAGATTGTGGGATTTCCTTGGCAGAAGATGCAGAGATAGGTTTCCAGTTCCTGGTTAACACGTTCGGTCTCTCCGTCAGTTTGAGGGTGATAAGCTGTGGATAGGGCTATGTCATATTCCAAGAGGTGGGCTAATTCTCATGCAAAAGCAGAGGCAAATTGAGGACCTCTGTTAGAGGTGCATTTGTCATGGAGACCGAATTGAGGGAAAACATTTTTGAAAAAAAGTTGAGCTATGCCCTTTGCGTTGATGTCCGAGTGGCAAGGAGAGAAAATTACCCCCTTTGTAAGTCCTTGGTCGACCATGACCAGGACAGCGTCATAACCCTGGGAAGGAGGTAAAGCGGTGATCAAATCTGTGGAAACAAACTGAAAAGGGCGTGTGGCATTACTGAGGGGAACCAAGGGCAGAATGGTGGGATGAGTAATCATTTTGTTCGCCTTGCAGAGAGCACAACCAGCAACAAAACAGCAAACATAGGTGCTCAATCCAGGCCACCAGTAATCCCATTGAAGGAGGTTTTGTAAACAGAAAATTCCGGCATGTGCACTGGCTGCAGAGATGTGTATGGAATGTACTAAGTTGTGACGTGCGTTCTCTGGCACGTAGAGTCAGTCCTTGAAATAAAGGAGATTATCATCATATCACCAGTCAGAGTGAAGGGTTCATGGAAAGAGCGGGGATCCTTCCTGAAGGGCTTTGAATGCAGAAAGTACAAGGGGATCTGTTGGAGAGGATATTTTGTCCTGCAGAGCGGTATTGATAATTCAGATAAAATGATCTTTGGGAATGAGGATAACATCCTGATTATCATGGGAGACGTCTACTTCTGCTTGTTGGGAGAGGGCATCTGCTGGTCCCATCTGGGTTCCGGGCGTGTGCTGGAATTTAAGGTCAAAGTCCTGAAGGAATAGCATCTATCGGGCCTGTCTCCTTGACAGTTCATGTGGCTGTTTGAAGTACACTAAGTTTTTGTGGTCAATGAGTATGGTGACAGGATGTTCAGTTCCCGTAAGGTATTGTCGCCAATCCTTGAGCACACGAATAACAGCCAGTAGTTCCTGATCATAGATGTCATAGTTCCATTCCTCTGGGGAAAACATTTTTGAGAAGTATGCACAGGGATGAAGGTCACCGTTGTTATCTTTCTGCATCAACACCCCTCCACAGGCTGTGAGGGAAGCATCTGTCATAACCCAGAAGGGTTTTTCGGTTTTCGGAAGTTGGAGTACTGGTTTCATGAGGAATGCTTGTTGCAAGATTTTAAAAGCTTTTGGACATTCTGGGGTCCAATTCCAAGTGGTCATCTTTTAATTAGATCATGAAGGGGGCAGTTGATCCCTGAGAAGTTTGGTATAAACTTTCAGTAGAAGTTGCAGAACCCGATGAACGATTGGACTGCTTTTACTGAAGTCGGGGGGGTCCATTTGTGAATAGCTTCAAGTTTGACCGGGTTGAGAGTTATTTGTCCTGGTCGAATGATCAATCCTAGGTATTCTATCTCTGTGATGTTGAAAGAGCATTTTGAAAGTTTGAGGAAGAGCTTGTACTCCCTCATCCATTGTAATACATGGATAGTTCTTCGATGGTGCTCTTTGGGGTTGTTGTCCATATGTATGATGAGATCATCCATGTAAATCTCCAGCCATCCTTCTGTGATCATATCTCCAAAGATGTCATTCATCACAGCTTGGAATGTTGGGGGAGAATTACTCATTCCAAAGAACATCACCAACGATTCGAATAGTCCTAGTGGGGTGATGAACGCTGCCTTCCAGGTGTCATTGGGTTCTATAAGCACATTGTTATACCCCCATCGGACGTCAAACTTAGAGAAGAGGGTGGCATCCTTCAGTTTATCAATGAGGTCCGGGATCAGGGGAAGGAGATAAGCATTCTTGATGGTGTGCTCATTAAGATATCTGTAATCCTGGCAGGGATGCAGTTCTCCATCTTTTTTTTTAACAAAGAAGAATAGTGAAGCTTGAGGGGATTTTGAGGGTTTGATCTTTCCAGATTTTGAATGTTTGGCTATAAAATCTTTACACACTTGGAGTTTTTTCCAGTTCAGCAGATAAGCTTTTGCCACTTTTGGTACAAATGAGTCATCGAGTTTGATGGCATGGTTATAGGGACGTGAGGGTGGTAACTCTCCTTCCGTCAGTTCTCTAAAAACGTCAGCGTATTCCCGATATTGGGGAGGAAGTTGGATGGCATCTCTAGCCGCTTTCTGTGCTAACTCAGTAGAGATGGTGGTGTGTGCTATCGTTTCTCGTTGCTCCAGATAGCAAATCAGATATCATTGATCATCGGGATCTTCCTTATCGGTTTTGGATTCAGGGATGGAGATCCTTCCTTCTGCCCAATCTATCTTGGGGTTGATGGCTCATAGCCACATCATCCCTAGGATCGTTTTCTTATTTCCGCAGTCTATCACCATAAACCTGGTTTTCTCCTTTCACTTCCCAGTCGATCATATGGTTCCATTTTTGTTCTGAGTTCCATCCACATTATGCACTAGGATCGGATGTCGTAGTTATTGGGTCTTTAATCCATGCTGTAGTACCAGGAATTTGCTAATGAAGCATCCTGTTGCTCCACTGTCGATAAGTGCCATAGCCTCAATGGTTTTCTCATCGTCCAAAAGGTGAATGGGGATTTTGATTGCTCTAGAGTTTGGTCCAGATACAAATATAGGAGCGACAATTATAGGAGAGGGAAAAGGAGCCATTGACCTCATTTTCCCTTTCAAAAACCCTCCAGAGTGGTTAACTTCTGGACTTCCTCTTTTTCAGCCAAGGTGCATACTTTGAGAATACAGAGAAGTTCCTCTCTGGGAAGTTCAGATCCTTCAAGGAATTTAGAGAAGTCGTCTTCAATGACTTCTACCGCTTTGATTGTCTGAGGCTTGGGGCAAGGCCCAGAGTTGGGAGATTTCCTTCCTCCTCGAGTGTGAGGATAATTGGAAGATCGACAGCCAACCCAGTGGCATATGAAGCATTGGTTGTTCCTCATGTGAGTTGCTCGTTCCACAGGGGTGAGTCAAATGGCGTCAACATCCATCGCATTAGGATCTCTGGTGGCACAGGAAGATCCTCCTCCTGGGAGGGGAATGTAGTTCCTCCTTTCTCTCAGCTTCTGCAGCCTTAAAATGTTCTCGTTAAACACCTGTGCTTTCTTGATCCAATCCTTCCATTTCGTTGGCTACAGATTGATTGTAGCTATCATGTTGGCCAGCTTGTAGTCCACTCCTCATCAGAGGACATCTATGAGGACATTGTCATGTCCTACATCCATTTTGGCTTGGCCCACAGCCAGCTCAAAGCTTGCAATGAAAGTGTCAAAGTCGCCTCTCTTCTCCCTTGGAGTCAAGCCACTTTCTTTATTGTTGCGATACTGTGATTGTCGCATATTGTAGAGATTGTTCCTAGATCTCTCCTTTTCTCCAGTCAGCACAAACGAGCTGGAGAAGTCTTCAGTGAACTGGTCCCACATTATTCCAGTTCCGGCTTGCAATCCTTGCAGCTTCTTATAGTATGATTCGGCAAACACTGCCCCTCTGCCTTTGCTCATCTTGTTAAGGCAGGTCAAGATCATAGCTCTGTCATTGTTCCTATATGTCCCTTCATTGATAATGAAGTACACTGACATGGCTAGCATCCATCACTGAGCATCAGCGGTATCTCCTGAAAAGTCAGTGGATAAGGCCACTTTCAGCTTGGTGGTTCTGTCATTGTTTCCTGACATCTTGATGTTGTCTTCTTCTTCTTCTTCAATGGAGAGTACTCTGATCTGTGGGATAGGAGAAGGTTCAAAGGGGAGAATGGGTCCTGAAGTTTCCTTGGTGGGCTGCATGTGAGGTGGGGAAGAAGTTCACGAAGGGAGTGCGAATTCCTCAGTTTCGGTAGTCAAGACTGGGAGAGTGGGAGTCCCGGAAGTTCTTCTCTTCCTATGAGAGGTGAGAAGGGGATTTGGAGGAGGCTGAGGTCTCTGAGAGCTAGAGGCTATCCTAGCGGAAGGTATAGGTGATGTTGCCTGGTAGGGATTTACAAAATCCGGTATCAAAGGTTGGGGTGAAGGGGTATGGGGAAGCTCAGGAGTGTCTACTGGGATAGCATCGTCAGAGTCATCCTCAGCAGGAGATCGGTATGACATGGTGGGAGTGGGAGAGTCCTACTGCAAAGAGCAGGGATAAGAAGAGAGCTAGTTCTTTTGTTACGTATATGCGAAGTTCTGAGCGTATGCTCGAAGTAACCATTGATGTCGAAGTCAAGAATCTTGCTATCCAGTGAGGGACTCGCAGAGGGACCAGAACTAACACGTAGATTGTGTAGAACTAGCTGGGGAATACATTGGGTAAGGGAGGTTATCAATCCCGTCGAAGGGATGTTCCTCAAGTACATATAGTAAGTTGTCAGCATAGACAGAACAGGTGAAAGGATGATCATAGAGGTTGTCAAACCATTGCTGCTCTAAGGCGACTGCTTCGTTTATAACAGTTTCCGCCATCCCCGCATCCATGCCTGTTTGTCCCCATCCTCACCTCCCCCTCGTCTCGTCATCGTCATGCCCACATCCATGTCCACACCCATGCCCACAGCCGCCATCCTACTCTAGTCCAGTCTGGTCTGTGTCCACGTCCATCCTCATCAGCCCGTTCTCGCCGTCCCCTCTACTCCTGTTGCCATCCACACTTGCCCTCTAGTCCCCATCTCCCATCAAAATCAATGACCAGCACCACAAATCCATGAGCACAAGCTCACTAGCAGAGGAGCCTGCTAGTGGACGTGCTTATCTGTATGCAGTCACCCTGTCTCATTTGTACATAGCTACTAGGCAACCTGCAGGGATCGGGACAGTGCAGTAAACACTTGTAAAGTACAATATCAAAGAAGACATGTCACCCTGTGATGATGACAAGGCATGAGATTTGCCAGAATCATCAGAGCATAGTTTTCTGACGAGCATAGGTACAGTGACTCCATAAACCATTGCAATGCCTAACCTGGATGTGGTGCATGAAGCACACCACAACCACCTGTGGGAAGTTCGCTTACCTGTGGGTAAATCAAAGATGGCCCTTGCTCCCGGCTACAAAATGGTCTCTTAATCAAAATATTTGGCCCAAGGGATGATAAGATATAGCCATTTTGAAACAGTCATGTCATTGCAACAGTTTATGTACTTTTCATTAGGAGAGGAAATTAGTATTTGGTATAGCCTCCTTTTGCCTTAAGCACTGCCTGAATCCTTCTAGGCATGCT
>JBBPLU010000580.1:0-14177 GCA_038089935.1 Boletellus emodensis | reverse complement strand
AAGTTCAAACTGTTCGCTGCCGAAGTCGTCTTCAACAAGGGTCTCGCACAACTCAATCTCGGGTACGCCGAGGAGGGTATGGCGGACTTGCAAGCGGCGAGCAGACAAAAGGTCGTCGACGAGCACGGCGTGATCGACGAAGCCATCCGAGATCGTGGGGTGGGGTATACCGTGTTCAGCATCGTGCGTCCGTCATCCCTCGGTGTCACACGCTGACTGATAGCGTCTAGCCCGTCGGGGTGCTCTACCGTCCGCCGGAAAACAAGGTGAAGAACGCCAAGAGCAAGGATTATCTCGGAAAAGCGGTGCGTTCTTTCACGTCGCTCGTCTTTTGCTCGTTTGACCCCCCCTTGGATGAGGACAGAAACTGGTTGCGGCCAGCGACTCGGACGACGCCTTTACGGAATTCACGGGCGTCAAGAAACTGAAACAGGCCTTGGAGGAGAGTCCTGAAAATAGGGGGGACGAGAACACACGCACTGCCGAGACGTCTGCACCGAACGATCGTGCAACCACACCCGCACCCCGTACGCCCACGCGCTTGTACGCACATCCTGGGTTCCTCACCGATTCCCTGCAGGCACAGAGCCGATCGCACCGCGCGCTGCTGCTCACCAGCGCTCCAATACGACGACTCAGTTGGGCATGGTGGTGCGCCCAGACCCGGCCACGGTGCTCGCCGCTCGGCGGACGCAGTCGGTGTCGAGTCCTGAAAATGCCCCATCGCCAGCGCGCGTATCGGACCTGTCGCGAAACAACGGTAACCTGAGCAGGAGCAACTCTGCGCGGCGGACGAGAACTGCCCCGAGCAGTCCGGGGATGACGCCACTCAGAGCCAGAGTGCGGCAGGGCACCGCCAGCGAGCTTACGGGCGTAGGCGCGGGCGGGAGTGGGATGAGGGTGGAAGAGACCCGAGCGGACGTCGTGGTTGGCGTTGTGAGTGCGCTTCGGGGTCGACCGAACCTCCAGGGACCGCAAGGAGAAGGGGCACCGCAGTCTGTTCCACGGCTTCCTCCGCCATTCCTCCAGCCAGGTCAGTATATGAGCCCCAGTCGGGGCACGACGCCTCTGGTGCTCCCTGCGTCGCCTGTGCTCGCGCGAGGCAAGTGTTCTTTCCTTTTCTACCTTGCAGTCCGAGGGCTGTTGTGGGCAATGCGACTCGAGCTGACATCCCTGTTTCACTAGGACGTCTGACACAGTTCTACGACACGTATATAGACGCGTACACGGACGATCCTGCCTCGCGGTCGGTGAATCCTTCCCAGACGTCGTCGAACATGCCATCGGAGAGACCGTCACCGCCGACATCCTCGTCGAATCAATCACCGCCTCGGTCACAGGAACGACCGCTACCTGACCCGCGGATGCAATTCGTCACGAGCCCGGTCAGGACGTCGAGCAACACCAACACGAGCTCTGGGTCTAGCCGTGCGCCCTCGGGAAGCGAGTATGGCGGTACGGTGAACACGAACGTGGAGAGGGGCGTGCCGTCGCCACGCCGAAAGCCCACATCCACACGACGTACGACGGGGCGGAGGGTGCTCGCGTACGACGACGACAACGACGGCGCGAGCGACGTGATGGGGGCATACGACGCGTTTGAGGTGGCGACTATCCGGGTCAAGGTGCGTTTCTCGCACGTACGTCTTGGCGCCTTAGGACCGACGTTCCCTCTTTTTTTCTTTGCAGTTGCACTATCAAGGGGACGTGCGCGGGATGACAATTCCGCAGACGACGCCGTTTGAGGCGTTCGTCGAACGGATCACCACCAAGTTTGGGACCTCGCTCATGGGGTTGGGTATGAAGTTTATGGACGAGGAAGGGACAAAGATCAGTCTTAGAGACGAGGGCGATTTCGAGCTCGCGATCGAGACCGCGAGGGAGAGTGCCAAGGGAAAGTCGGAGGGCAAGATCGAGGTGTGGTGCGTGGACGTGTGAGCGTCTGGGGAGGTGTTTTTATGATATTAAATCGCTTATTGGTATGGTTGTAACTTAGTAGCATTATAGCGTTCCTTGCCTCTGTTGAATTTAACTGGGTTGTACCATTAGTATGCCTGGTCAGTCTTTACTCACAACGTGTTTCCAGGGCTTTGCGTGGCCTTGTGTGGTGGCAACCTGCCTCTAGGTTTCCATCGTCCGAGCATCACCGTGGTCGCCCCAGCTTCCTGGTCCTTCCTACTGCGTCCGATCGCCTGCCTCTGTTTTACTTTACTTTCTATCTTCCCCTCCGATCCGCTGAACCTTGTTTCGTTCGATTTCGTGCTAGATATCCTACATTCCCATCCCTGTATACTGTACCTGCATTCCTTGCTCTCCAATCTTGGTCCTGCTCTTGGGTTTGCGGTCGTCTGGTCTGTACCTTGTGCGTTGTATGAATTCCACCATGACGTCGACTTATGACCCGTGCTTCTCTTGCGGTACTCCAGCAGGATCGGAAGATGGCACATAGGACCGTATCAGCACACTTTCAGGTGGTCCCAAGGTTCTCGATTTCAAAGATTGAACACGACCGTTCTCTTCCTTTGCACTTGACTCCAACGTGCCCATATGCGTGCAAAAGGGCATAACGTGAAATCAAACATGATGCATGATGGATACCACTAGACAAGGAAACTATCGCAAAGGAGGAGACGCTGCAGGACATACATACCCCCAGCCTCAGAAAGTGGGTGTTGGATTGGGATGAATTGACAGTTAATGCCAGTACATACGACTTGGCCGGCAGAAACCTCGCTTGACGGCTATGATGCGTTCACCAAAAAAGGAATGTCAAGCAAGGTAATGTCACGTGGTCAATCAATCTGTGCTGCTTACACCATTCGCATCAAACTATCCTCGGTTCCGCTCGCCTTCGCGCGCCAATCCCGTTGCCTGCGACTGCCAGCACGTCACCGGCTTGCAGAGCGGTTCCTGCTCTTCTCTCAACACAAATTTCCATTTATATCAGGCTCCCCATTGCTTATCGTTACCATTCGACTTCGTGAGTGTCATCAATGATTGCTGACCGTCGTCGTCGTAACAGGATCCTTATCGCTTATCGTTGCCATTTAGCTATCGTCGTCGATTCGATCGTGTTCCTCGCCCTGTGGTCTCATTATAGCCTCATAACTTCGTTCTTCTCTCGGGTTGTAGCAGTCTGCCCCCCCATTCCGAATTCTCCAGAAGGAGTTCTCTAACTCGTCTCTGCCCATTCAATCGACCCACAGCTGACAGTTGCATCCTCGTCTTGCCAGCTTCCCATCCGTATACAAAATACCTCATCCACCCCAACGTTATCCGACTTCGCGTCGATTTCCTGGCTTTCACTTCCGAGCATCCAACCTCATTGACCATCCTTGCTCGATCCGGATCCATCATCCTACCTCTCTTCTTCCCTAGCTACTGCCACGGTCACGATTTTGGCCCTTGTTGTCTCGCTTGCCTGCGCTGCAACCATTTCAATTCCGTTCGTCTCCCATTGGATCGACTACCTTCATACCGCGCCCCCAGGTTCGAGCGCCTACCACCTGACTTCCTTGGAGTCTTATCTGCTGTTTCGTAACTGATTTGGCATCCAAGTTTGTCACCTGCCCCGCTGTCTCACTCTTGTCAATCTCGTTGCATCAATATCACTCCATTTTTGGGCGTCTGGAGATTTCCCACCATCTCTACCCCACTTCCTGTCCAACTAGTCCATTTTTATCGCTCTTTCATCCGAGTCTGTATCCCCTCAATGAATCAGAATGACCCTGAGAAGGTCACCTTCCAAGTCACGAGTCTGTTTCTACTCACTGGTTGATAAAGCTTGGTCATGGATGCTGACCTTTTCATAGTCAATCGATTGACTGTTTCATCCCGGCTTCCAGAACAAGACCTCCGTGTTACTGTTGGTGTCGGCAACGAGTCTAAAATTACATGTTCTGGCAGATTCTTCTGGGATCACCAAACAGTGATATGGAAGCACCCTTTTCTTTTGCAAGTGTGATATTAAATGTTGTGGCTATAATCATTGATGTATTCTTTCCATAGCACTGCGTCTCCCTCCACTTCTGTTATGGTTGGTGTTAGCACTCTTCCAAAACAGTTTGATTCTACATGGGACAAACAACCATTAGGTGAGGAAATAGTGACAGATGTAGCCACTATGTTGGAACATGGTGATGAGTGGAAGTGTATGTTCTACCACTACCTCTCTCAGTGTGGTACTCAATTGAGTACTAGACAAAATGCATAGAGAACACAATGGTCTAGCCACTCTATCCATGGCATGCACAGTCTGTGATGTGGTAAGTTCTATAGACATTGGATGTCAACTTGCTATATTTGAATACATATGTATATGCTTTAGATTTCACTCAATAAGCATGACTGTCTGCCAGCTCTAGAGGAGTATAGTATCAGCCTACATTACTTTGGAAGGACAGTCAAAAACATGCCACGTTTGTCTGTGCAGATTGAACTAGATCTGGCAAGGTTGGATCTTTGTTCAAAGGATCATCAAGACTATATCAGGATCCTCTATGGTCTTTCAGCTTCTTTCTACACAAGCTATAGTCGAGGGGGCAATGTCTCACATATTAAAAGAGCCATAGAGATCTGTGAGACTGCATTGGATCTTTGTTCAGAGGACCATCCATTATACACTCAAGTACTAGGAGGACTTGCAACAGCCTTGTGGAAACATTACAAAATCCAAAAGAATAAAGAAGGCTTGGATAGGATTGTAATGATAGACAAGAAGAGGCTAGAATTGTGCCCACCAGGCCATTCACAGCATGTAACAGCTCTTGGAGGACTTGCAGCATCCTTGAAGAGCTCTTATGACACTTATGGGGATGTGATGGATCTCAACAATGCTATTGAAATGGCAGAAAAAGGGCTTCAGTTGTGTGCAGTAGATGATCTCTATTTTGGTGAAGCCATTGGAAATCTTGCAGCATATCTGAATATACGTTATCACAGACAGAGAAACCTACTGGATTTAAACAGGTCCATCAATCTTCAAGAAAAGAAGCTCAACCTTCAGCCACTAGGTCATCCAACTCATGGACATGCTCTTTTGTGGTTAGGAGTTTTCTTAAGGGACCACTTTCAGGCAACAAAGAACCACTCTGATCTAGTGCAGGCAATCAAGCTATTTGAAGAGTCTTTGGCCACCTACTCAATCCAGCACCACCAATTTCCACTGGTTGTTGATCAACTTGCTACAACTATCCTCTTACAATTCAAGGTTTCACCTTCTTCTCAATCATCTCTACTAGACAAGGCCTTTGAAATCTACAGATTGTTGAATAAATGTGCACCAGCAGTTTCATTGCATCTGTTAGAGGCAACCCAGGCCTGGGTCAAGAATGCTGAACAATACAGTCATTCCTCTGTTCTGGAGGCCTACCAAGCATCACTCAAGACACTAGAGCACTTCACCTGTTTCAACTCCTCACTGAATGCAAGACATGAGATAATGCAGTCAAGGGTGGCTGATCTAGCCAATGATGCATTCTCATGTGCTACAAGACATGGTGATTTGCAGATGGCAGCTGAGTTCTTTGAGCAAGGTCATGCAATTCTGTGGAGCCAACTTGCCAGGTTTGACACTTCTATTGCTGACTTGGACAGTCTGGGTAGTCAAGGTCATGAGCTGGGAGGGAATTTCCAGCAGCTGAGTACAGCTCTCAGGATGCATGCAGAAGGGAGTGAAGGTAATGTTCCCTATTGGCGAGTTCAGCAGGAATGGCAGTCTGTGGTCGACAGCATTCGGCGTCTCGATGGCTTCTCACGGTTCCTCTTACCGCCTCGTTTCGAGGACCTCCGACGAGCTGCAGAGGATGGTCCAGTTATCATCGTGAATGCAAGCAAGTACGACTGTGGCGCCCTCATTGTTCTCCGCACTGGTCAACCTGTCCACATTTCCCTTCCTTGCTCTCTCGCAGACATCATCCAATTATGCTCGCAGTTATCCGAACTCACCCAGGATCCAGATGCATATGGAGACCATAGAGAGTCATGGGTGAAGCGGATTCTCCGCGAATTATGGTCATTAGCAGTTGAACCAATTGTCGACGCACTTCAGGACGATGTTCAGCTTCCTGAGGGCTCACGGATCTGGTGGTGTCCGACCTCGAAATTCACCGTTCTGCCATTCCATGCTGCAGGTCCCTACCAAAATGGAAAGAAGAATCTTCTCGATTTCTATGTCTCTTCGTATGCCCCCTCCCTCTCCGCTCTCATCCGTACTCGCGATCGTGCGCGTTCCCAGAGGGCGGCCCGCGACGCATCTGGAGCGCCACATATGATTTCGTTTGCGGCCGTCGGTCAGGGCAAGCCCAGTAAAGATACAAACCTGCCTGATCTACCTCAGGTAGGACTCGAGATCGACAGGATTCGGACCAAGACCGATATGCCCCCGGATGTCACATTCGAGGCCGTCACTGGTGCTGCAGCGACCATCGAGGGTGCTGTGAAGGCATTCCGTGAACACCGATGGGTCCATGTCGCCTGCCATGGTGCGCAGCATGCAGAAAAGCCGTTCGAATCGTGGTTCGCCATGGGAGATGGCAAGCTCACCTTGATGCGCATCATCCAGGAGCGATACACGAATTCCGAGTTTGCGTTTCTGTCTGCGTGCCATACGGCGTTGGGAGACGCGTCGACCCCGGACGAGGTGCTCCATCTTGCGGCCGGGATGCAGTTTGCGGGGTTCAATGGGGTGATTGGGACGCTGTGGAAGGTGGATGATTCTGTCGCTCACCAGGTGGTCACTCGGTTCTACAACGAGATGTTCAAACGTCCGGTGATCGATTTTCAGCATGCGGCGGTGGCGTTGAACACGGCAGTGTTGGATACGGTCAATGATGTGTCACTGGAGAAGCGGATCGTGTTTGTGCACATCGGAATTTGACCTCTTCCAATGATCAGTGAGCATCTCTTCTCGCATACACGTTCAATGTGTACTCACCCTATTTCTTTCGGGTATGCTTTCTGTTCGATCTTGTACTATATCCTTCTTTTGGTGCCTGGTTGAAGATACCGTGCCTTTGGAGCGATGAATCGTGTCACAGCACAGGCAATTCCTTCGACATAGTCTTGCTCTTGTACAGCACACGGGTTATCCCATATACTTTCTTGCTAGTTTGCACGTGGTGTTCTACTTTATGCTTTGTACTGATTCCAGTACCAGAATTCACGATGTATTTCCAATAGTCACGAACCCGAATGATCACTTTCTCAGTCTGAATCGGGCTGAAGGAGCATCTAGGGCTTGGAAACAGGGAAGCAGAGAATGCGCGGGTCGCAAAGAAAGGCGCTGCACGCACGCCGACCACACCGTTGCCCGTTATTGGCGAGACCGATGGCGTCGCGTCCGAGCCAGACTGTCTGTGGGACGTGACGCGACCCGGATACTACGTCTTCGTGCTGCTGGACGCACAGCGGGACGACGGGCTCAGTGGAGAAAGCGCGAAAATGATCGACTGGGAACGTGCACGCGCGTTGGTGGACGCTGGCGAGCTGAACGTGACGCGTGCTGGAGGCAACGGGGTGCAAGGCCGAAAGAGAACGGTGACAGAAACCCCCGAGGGCTGAGACACGGTGCCGACGGCGACGACGGTCCCAGCCCTAGAACCAAAGCAGAGGACAGGGCTGAACAGAGAGCGGGGGACAATGTGGGAGAGGGAGAGGACGCCGGTGCGCACCTTGATACCCCTTTGCCGCTCATTCTTGTAGGGGGACTGACACCGTCAAACGTCGCCGAGGCCATCGCGCGTGTCCGCTCGTGGGCGCGGATGTGAGTGGGGGCGTCGAGTTGGAGGACGTTTCGTTTCATTCAATTTCGTCTCAAAATTACATCCAACAATGTGAAGTTCTTTTCCCCAAGCATTTTTCTGTGTTCCCACCTTCTCTTAGTGATCGCCCTCCGCATTTATGCAGTCTCCCTCATTCTGTCCTTTGTTTCGTCTAGCGTTTGGTACCCCTGAACTTGTTGTTTCTCTTCCGGTGGGCCTCGTCTAATTCCCTCCTCTCGGCTTGTTACCATTTATGTAACGGTAATCTTATGCTGCTTACCGGTTTCCATTATCTGACTGGTACTAATCTCGTGATATATCCTCCTCAGTTCTCCTCTTACTGTCATCTCCGATCTTATTTCTGTTGCTGCACACTCTGGTCTTTGGTCTTGTTCGTCTGTCCCCTTCTAGTCATACTCCCCGGTCCCAGTCACCGGCTATACTAGTCCGACTTGTCGGCTTGGGTGTCGGAGGAATCATGTCTCGGCGAGAGATACTGCCCAAAGTTTGTTTTATTATTTTGGAGTCGTGATTGACGTTTACCTGTGCCCGCTGGCTGCTGTCCAGCGTAGTATCGTACTGTCGGCAGTTTGCGCAGCGCCTTGCTTTGCAACCCCCGCACTCTCGGCTTCCCTGTTTGTGCGCCCCAGGTACATACTTTTTCAGTCAGATTCAGACTGAGCCAATAAATTGGTTTGTGACGATTGGAAACACATCGTGAATTCTGGCACCGGAACCAGCATATAGCATAAAGTGGAAATATCGCGCAACTGGGAAGGAAGCATATGGGATAACTGTTGTAGAAGAGCAAGACTATGCGATATCGAAGGAAAGGCCCGTGCAGCGACATGATTCATTGCTCCAAAGGCACGGTATCTTCAACCAGGCACCAAAAGAAAGGATATAGTACAAGATCGAACGGAAAGCACACCTGAAAGAAATAGGGTGAGTACATGAATGTGCATATGAGAAGAGATGCGCACTAATCACTGAAAGAGGTCAAATTCCGATGTGCACAAACACGATCCGCTTCTCCAGGGACACGTCATCGACTGTGTCCAACACCGCCGTGTTCAACGCCACCGCTGCATACTGGAAATCAATCACCGGGCGTTTGAACATCTCGTTGTAGAACCGAGTGACCACCTGGTGAGCGACAGAATCATCCACCTTCCACAGTGTCCCAATCACTCCATTGAACCCTGCAAACTGCATTCCAGCCGCAAGATGGAGCACTTCGTCCGGGGTCGACTCGTCTCCCAACGCCGTATGACACGCAGACAGAAAGGCAAACTCGGAATTGGTGTATCGCTCCTGGATGATGCGCATCAGGGTGAGCTTTCCATCTCCCATGGCGAACCATGATTCGAACGGCTTTTCTGCATGCTGCGCACCATGACAGGCGACGTGGACCCATCGGTGGTCACGGAAAGCCTGCACAGCACCCTCGATGGTCGCCGCAGCACCAGTGACGGCCTTGAATGTGACATCCGGGGGCATGTCGGTCTTTGTCCGAATTCTGTCGATTTCGAGTCCCACCTGAGGGAGATCAGGCAGATTTGTATCCTTACTGGGCTTGCCCTGACCGACAGCCGCAAACGAAATCGTGTTTGACGCTCCAGACAGTGCGTCGCGAGCCGCCCTCTGGGAACGCGTACGATTGCGGGTACGAATGAGAGCGGAGAGGGAGGGGGCATACGAGGAGACGTAGATATCCAGGAGATTCTTCTTCCCCTTTCGATATGGACCTGCAGCATGGAATGGAAGAATGGTGAATTTCGAGGTCGGACACCACCAGATCTGTGAGCCCTCAGGAAGCTGAACATCCTTCTGAAGTTCTGCGACAATCGGCTCGACTGCTAATGACCACAATTCGCGAAGAATCCGCTTCACCCATGATTCTCTGTTGTCTCCATACGCATCTGGATCCTGGGTGAGTTCAGATAGCTGTTCACACAGTTGGATGATATCCTCGAATGAGCAGGGAAGAGGGATGAGGACAGGGGGGCGAGTGCGGAGAACGATGAGGGCGTCACAGTCATACATGAAGCATGCGTTCACAATAATGATCGGACCATCCTCGGCGGCCCGTTGGAGGTCCTCGAAACGTGGGGGTAAGAGGAATCGTGAAAAACCATCCAGGCTGCGAATCCTTTCTACCACTGCCTGCCATTCCTCCTGGACCCGCCAATATGAATCATTGCCTCCAGATCCTTCTGTGTGCATCCTGAGAGCTGCACTCAGCTGCTTGAAATTCCCTCCCAGCTCTTGACCTTGAGTACCCTGACTGTCCAAGTCAGCAATAGAAGTGTCAAACCTGGCAAGTTGGCTCCACAGAATTGCATGTCCTTGCTCAAAGAATTCAATTGCCATCTGCAAGTCACCATGGCTTATAGCACATGAGAATGCATTATTGGCCAGATCAGCCACCTTTGATTGCATTATCTCATGTCTTGCATTCAGTGAGGAGTTGAAACAGGTGAAGTGCTCTAGTGTGTCAAGGGATACTTGGTAGGCCTCCAGAGCAGAGGAGTGATCATATTCTTCAGCATCATTAACCCAGGCCTGGGTTGCCTCCCACAGATTCAGTGAAACTGCTGGTGCACATTTCTTCAACAACCTGTAGATCTCAAAGACCTTATCTAGTGGAGGTGACTGAGGAGAAGGTGAAACCCTGAGCTGTAAGAGGATAGCTGCAGCAAGATTCTCAATAACTCGTGGAAATTGATGGTGCTGAATTGAGTAGGTGGCCAAAGACTCTTCAAAGAACTTGGTTGCCTTTGCTAGATCAGAGTGGTCCTCTGTTGCATGAAAGTGGCACCAGAAGGAAACTCCTAACCAATAAAGAACAAGCCCATGGTGTGGATGACCTGGTGGATGGAGGTCAAGCATCTTTTCTCGAAGATTGATAGACCTCTTCAAATCCAACAGGTTTCCCTGACTGTTATAGCGTGTATTCAGACATGTTGCAAGATTTGCAATAGATTGACCATAATAGGAATCATCCACTGCACACAATTGAACCCCCTTTTCTCCCATTTCAATGGCATTGTTGAGATCCATCATATCTCCATATGCATCATAAGAGCACCACAAGGATTCTGCAAGTCTTCCAAGAGCTATTGCATGCTCTGAGTGGCCTGTTGGGCACAGTTCTAGCCTCTTCTTTTCCATCATTATAATCCTATCCAACCCTTCCTTATTCTTTTGAATTTCATAATGCTCCTTCAAGAATAATGCAAGTGTCTCTAGTACTTGAGTGTATAATGGATGGTCCACTGGACAAAGATCCAATGTGGTCTCAGAGATCTCAATGGCTCTTTTGATGTGTGAGACATTGCCCCCTTGTTGATAGCTTGCACAGAAAGAACTTGAAAGATCATAGAGGACACTGATATAGTCTTTATGATTCTTTGAACAAAGATCCAACCTTGCCAGATCTAGTTCAATCTTGATAGACCAACATGCCATATTTTTGACTTTCCTTGCAAACTTAGATAGCATGTCACGATACTCCTCAAGATCTGACAGACAGTCATGCACATTGAGTGAAATCTAAAGCATATACATATATATTCAACCATATCCAAGTTGACATCCAGTGTATATAGAAGAACTTACCACATCACAGGCTGTGCATATCATGGATAGGATTGCTGGACCTTTGTATTTTCTAGGCATGTTGTCTAGTACTCAATTAAGTACCAGACTCAGAGATAGTGGTAGGACATACACTTCCACTTATCACCATGTTCCAACATGGTGGCTACATCTGTCACTATTTGCTCACCCAATGGTTGTTTGTCCCATTCAAGACTAAGCTCTTCTGGAAGAGCACTAACAGCAACCATAACAGAAGTGGAGGGATGTGCAGTGCTATGAGAAAAACACATTAATGATTATAGCCACAACATCTACTATCACACTTGCAAAAGAAATGGGTGGCTCCACATCACTGTTCGGCGACTCGGCAATAATCTGCCAGAACATGTGATTTTAGACTCGTTGCCGACACCAACAGTAACACGGAGGTCTTCTTCTGGAAGCCGGAACGAAGCAGTCAATCGATTGACTACGAAAAGGTCAGCGTACGTGAGCGATATTTATCAACCAGCGAGTAGAAACGCACTCGTGACTTGGAAAGCGATCTTGCTATAATCCATTAAGGGGGGTACAGACTCCGATGAAAGAGTGATAAAATGGGCTAGTTAGACTGGAAGATTTCGAGATGCTCAAAGATGAAGTGATACAACGAGATTGACAAGAGTGAGACGGAAGGGCAGGCTACAAACTTGGGTGCCAAATTGGTTGCAAGGCGGTGGATAGGACTCCAAAGAAGTCAGGTGGCAGGCGCTCGAACTTGGGGGCGTGGTGTGAAATGTAACAGTAGTCGATCCAACGAGAGACGAACGGTGTTGAAATGGTTGCAGCGCAGGCAAGTGAGACGACAGGGGTCAGGTTTGTGACCGTCGCAGTAACGAGGCAAGGGGAGGAGTAGGGTGATGAATCTAGATTGGGCAAGGAGGGTTAATGCGGCTGGATGCTCGGAAGTGAAAGCCAGGAAATTGAAGCGAAGTCGGAAAACGTTGGGATCGATGAGATCTTTGTATACGGATAGAGAGGACAAAGTAACGGGAAGCTGGAAGGACAAGATAGCAACTGTCAGCTGTGGATCGGTTGAATGGGCAGAGACGAGTTAGGGGACTCTGTCCTGGAGGATTCGGAATGTGGGGCAGACTGCTAAAATCTGAGAGAAGAACGAGGCAATGCGGCCACAATGAGACAAGACGAAGAAATGATCGAATCGACGACGATAGTTAAATGACGCTCACGTAGTCGAATGGTAACGATAAGTGATGGGGAGCCAGTTGTGAATGGGATTTGTGGTTGAGAGCAGAGCAGGAACCGCGCTGGTAGTCCCAGACAGCGAGGTTGGATTTGGCGCGCGAGCTGAACCCAGGATAGTAACAGACCAAATGACCACGTGACATCCTGTGTACCATGCTGCGCAATTTAGGTCCTGTTCACGTTGGTAGTTCTTACTTCGGCTATGGTTCAACAACTTCGGCTGAGTTCGGCTAATGTGACCATGCCGGGACCTGCTCGCTTATTCGGTTGATTGATTTAAAGATAAGATGTACTTATCTCCGCACTCTTCAACCATGGATCTCGAGGCGCAAGTACTTATACACAGCGAGCTGGACCGCCGACGTCGTCTTTTCCTATTGCTGATGACAATAATAGGCCATGTAACATATTACTACCATCTGCTCTTCATCTCTGAGCCCGAGAGAATCCCATATCATACGTCCATCCTGACAGGTGAGGGATGGATCCTGGAACTGCTGAATGGCCATCCCGATCGGATAAAGACATCGCTGGGGGTTTCACATGATGTTTTTGATGCGCTTGTTCAAACCCTGATCGAAAATGGCTTTGAAAAATCGCGCCATGGAATTTCAGTCGAACAACAGCTTGGAATATTTTTGTACACTAGCGTTACTGGCCTGAGTACACGTCACATCGGGGAGAGATTCCAGCACTCACCAGCTACAATAACAAGGTGAGTATTTTCTACTATGAGTAGAGGATTGAGGCCATAAATGATTTACCTAGATATTTCAAGCGCATGCTCGATTTTTTTTCATCCGACCCATTCTACACATCATATGTGCAGATGCCAACAGCCAATACTCCGGTATCGGCCAAGATCATGGATGATCACCGTTTCCGACACTTTTTGGATTGCATCGGCGCCGTAGATGGGACACACCTCCGTGCATTCGTGCCACTTGAGGAGCATCCAAATATGCGGAATAGGAAAGGATACCTTTCCCAGAATTGCTTGTTCATGTGTGACCTCGACCTCATGTTTATATACGCAGCAACTGGATGGGATGGTTCAACAGCAGACGCCACAATGTGGCATGATGCACGTACTGGAGACCTAGAAATACCTGAGGGGAAGTACCTCCTTGCGGATGCTGGGTTTGGGGGATCGGACACACTGCTTGTTCCTTATCGAGGAGTAAGATATCACTTGAAGGAATGGCGACAAGCAAACCTACGGTATGATCAGAATTTGTGTAATGGTGACAGAAGATACTCATGGATGATCAAGTCCACGCGACCAAAAAGAACTTTTCAATCTTCGTCACGCTAGCCTTCGAAATGTCATCGAACGGTCTTTTGGGGTTCTGAAACGTCAGTGGAGAATTCTGTTACTTGCTCCCGAATACGACATGGAGGTGCAGGCACGCATACCAGCGGCATTGTGTGCTATCCACAATTTTATACAAAGGCTTGACCCGGACACCTTTTTCACTCCCGAGTTCCAAGCGCTTCGCTTGGAACGTACCCATGAAGATGATGGTGATGGCAATGGATTCGGTGTTCATGCAGAGTATATTGTTGATG
>JBBPLU010000579.1:0-14197 GCA_038089935.1 Boletellus emodensis | reverse complement strand
CGTCCCCACTATCATTGTTGAGGGACGGGAACGCTGACAACAAGATAATCATCCTACCTCGTGCATCCTTAGATCCCCGAGCGGACATCATCCAGCGCTTGGCACTCCTCGACACCGGCGAACGGGACGACCACAAAGCCGCGCTCGCGTTGCAGTGCGGCGAATCGCTTCCACCACAGACCCCGGAGATGTGCAAGACATCATTTTCAGAGTTACTGTGACTTTCCCCCGCCCTGTGTGTAGGGGAAGCCTGACCGCCCGAGTCGGTGCTTAGGGGCAAACTCATGGTGATGAACAAACCAATGAGAAAATGCCGTCTGAGGCAGGGCCAGGTGACGCCCTACAAACCCCACAAGTGGCAAGAAGTAGCCAGGTAAAAAAAGAATCACATGCAAAATGATGCTGGGACACCACAACGACTGACTTACTGCATACGCGACTCTTCCACCCAGGCTTGAATGCATCATCTGTTGCGACACTTTTGAGTGTATAGCCTGTTCCAACGCGCCCTGTGGCCATTTCATCTGCTGCCATTGCGCAACTAAGGTGGCAGAGGTCCCCAGCGACGACGAAGGCCTCTTCCCCTTGCGGTGTTGGCACAAGCATCTCCCAACCGTTGGACGCCTTTCTCAGCTTCTTGCCTGGTCAACTCCGCACGACCCTTTCTTCCAAGTGCGCTGAGGCAGCCACTCCGCCTGACCGCTGCGTCTACTGCCCGAACAAGAGATGCTCAAACTTTATAAGTGGACGACTCTCATCGACGCCATACACCATCTCCGGCCCAGAATGCAGCGGGAATGTTTGCTCCGGTTGCAAAGGAATGGGCACCCTAAAGAAATCTGGGATCAGAACAAGAGTCGTGACGTGCATGCTCCTGCCAAGCAGAAAGGCTGGGAACTCTGTCTAAAATGCAGGATAATAGTAGAGCGCTCTTCTGGTCGCGCCCATATGGTATGTCGCTATTCACAAGATTTTTGTTATAATTGCGGCGGAAAGTGGGGGCACTGTAGATGCAGTTTACGGAATAATTGATCTTTGTAAGAGGAACAGGAGGGTGCAGATGTGTTGGCATTCACATGCATTTCAGTGCACTGCGCAACACAGGTTCTTCAAGTTGCGTTCCCTTGTAATTCTTCGTCTTCCGAGAGGTGCTCCTCCCAAATGTCTACGTCCAGCGGGAGAGAGGGCAGGAGTCAAACTCGAATTGCGTACATGGCGACCTTGAAAGTAGACACTATAGGCACCATTGTCAATGACCATCCATCACTGAGCGAGAGACATGAGTGCACCATGCCAGTCGTCAGTAAGGTTTGAAACGCCGAGATTCTTTCAGCTTTTCTACCCGCGCCTTGTCAGCCTCAAAGTTCTTCCTGAGATCCAGTAATGCTATAAACGCAAAAGATGAAAACGGATGTATCAGCCAAAAACACAGCACGCCGTATACGCTCGCCCTACCTTTTCTCTGTTTCTCAGCCTTTTGAAATGCATAAAACGTCTCCTTCTCCTTTGGCTCTTTCTTCTTTTTCTTTCTACCACCACTACGCCCCGTGGTCTCGAACGTCTTGCTCGCGACACCGACGCCACCACCAAGCGTCCGCCCGTATGCCCCGCCGCGCGTGACGAGCGTGAACCCATCTTCGTCCACGATCGCCTCTCCCTTGCGATATGCCGACGCGCGCTTCTTCGCCTTGTCTACCACCTCAAGCTCAAACTCGAAACGTGCCATCCAGCTGTCCGCGTGCGCCTTGACGAGGTCAAGCGGCGGCCGCTGCGCGTCATACACCGCCATGTAGTGTGCCAGCCCGCGCGGCTCCTCGGACGACGGCCAGGGACGTGGTGTCGGCGACGCGGACGCGAGAGCGAGCGCTTTTTCGACGGACGCGGCGTCAAGGAAGACGACGTGTGCGAGGGCGCCCGTTTTGTGGAGCGTGCGCGTCTGGAGGGGCGGGAGGGGGACGACGCTCGGTGGCGAGGGTGTGTTCTTGTTGCTGTCGTTTTTCTCGACAGGTTTTCCTTTTCCCTTACCCCTTCGCTTGTCTCGTTTCGGTTGCGGTTGTGGTTCCTGGCTTGGAGGTGAATGCGGTGACGGTGCTGGTGGTGCCTCCGCCTCCGCGTCCGATTCAAAGTCTGCGTTTATATCTGCATCCGCAACGTTGGCGTCCGTGTCGCCCGACGAGTCCCAATCCCACACCACCCGTTCCACCGTCCCGCAAGGCTGGAAGAAGAGCGCGATCTCGCGATCCGTAGCGTCGACGGGGACGTTGACCAGAAAGAGGGTCCTCTGCTCTGGGAATGTCACAGCACCAGGTTTGGAGCGGTGGGCAC
Organism: Boletellus emodensis; assembly: GCA_038089935.1. Lineage (NCBI taxonomy): Eukaryota > Fungi > Basidiomycota > Agaricomycetes > Boletales > Boletaceae > Boletellus > Boletellus emodensis. Next base: position 11,872 of record JBBPLU010000579.1, on the reverse strand, counting down.
GGGCGTACAAGATGTGCGTCGAGTGAGCGTAGGCAACTGGGATGACGGTGAATCCAGAGACGAGCCTTGGGAGCGTCGACATGATGACCGTCTTTGAGACAGAGAAATACGCGGCGCAGCGGACAGCCTCCTCGAACGCGTCTCTGGATGTACACTCCGATTCCCGACACCGTAGCATAAAACTGTGTACATCATAAACAATACTGTCCACGCGAATAACCACAAGGTTCTGCGAACCATTGTCAAGGAAAGAGGAGACCTACCAACCACTGTTACAGAGGTGGCAGCTTTGGTAGTTGATGGGATTGACTATAGGTTAGGGGCTTATGTAGTCTGCACTCTTTGTCATTCACTCCTTGGTACCTCAAGGCCTCATGGCCCCTGCTCAGACTGCCAATGAATCCACCTGCAATCAAGGACCTGCAGTCACTAAAGAGTGATTATCAGAAAAGTCACACTCCACCGGTAGTATGTCTATTTCTACTCAAAGTGTGCTTCACACTCCCTCAGACGCTCGCAGACGTTGACGACCTGCTCGTCGCTCACGTTCGCAACCGAAAACCGAATCCACCTATCCCATTCCTCTTCCGCGTCCGACTTTCCACCCAACCCCCGCTTCCGCGTCTCGTCCGCACTGTAAAAGAACTCAGCAGGCAGGACGAGAACGCCGAGCTGCTTGGCCAAGCGACGGCAAAACTCGATCGAAGACACGTTTCGGAAAGGGTACCTGACGAACGCATAATACCCCCCCTGCGAACCGATCGTCCATCCCGGCGGAAGCGACCTGCGGAAGAGCTCGTGGCGCGCCTTGAGCGCCTTGGCGTTGGATTGGATGAAGAACCGAAGCTCTGACAGGAGCGACGCATCCGCGAGAGCCAGCTGTGGCGGTCGCGGAGGGCAGACTTGGATACAGTCGAGCGTCGTCGTGACGTACTTGACCAATTCCGGTGAGGCGACGATCATGCCAAGACGGTGTCCGGGGATGGCATATGATTTAGAGAACGAGAAGAGGTGGACAAACGTCGACCTCCATGACCAGGATGGGGGTAATATCTCTGTCTGCACAGCAGAAAAGAGGGAGTGTGGAGGGCGATGATCTACAAAGTCGCGGTACGTCTCGTCGATGATGAGTGCAATATTGTTCTCTTGCGCTAATAACGCGAATTGCGCAATGAGTGCAGGCGAGTAGATCGCACCCGTCTGATTCAAGGACGAAATGAGCAATCGCCAGCATAGAAGCTTGGGAATAGGAAACTGACAGGGTTGTTTGGCGTGACGAGAGTGATTGCTTTTGTTTTGGGCGTGATCAACCTCCTACATTGGTCAACCGAAGGCAAGAAGCCCTGATCGGATCGCGTATACAGTGGCACAGTCTTGACACCAAGCAAGTCAAGAGTCATACTACGACGCGAAACCTCAGTCAAAATGTCAGAACGAGACGCGAAAGATGACATACGAGTGATTGAAGTACCTGTAGAACACATATAAGCAAGCGGACAGATCTGGGCAAACTACGAGGATGACCATGGCACGGGGAGGATCACCTCGTCCCCCGCGTCTGCTAGACACATTGCAGCCGCAACGAACGACATGTTACAGCCGGCCGTGATAGCGACATCGTCGGACGTGATGTCCGCGTCTTGCCCGTAGATCGTCTTTATCTCCTGTGAAAACATGGCGCGCAGTTTTGGTTCCCCGAGAACATGACAGTAACCTGAATTTTGTGGAGACGACGAGGTTTTTGCCAGCGCATCCAGCAACACACTTGGTGGTGGGCTCCCCGGGACGCCCTGTGACATATCAAACAACGGACGAGCGGCTGTCGCCGGATACTCCAAGCCCCATGCCTTGGCACGGGGTATCCTGAGGTAATGCTAAGGAATCAGGTCGGCTAGCTGGCAGGCAAAGATCGGGCACGCACGGAGGTTGCATCGTAGCAAGTACGCTCCGAGAGAGCCGAAATGCAAGACTCGAAGTGCTGGGCACAGACATATTATCGCTGTCCGTGCTGACCCTGCTCGGCCACGATCGTCTTGTGTTGGTTTACGAGGGAGACGGGTCGTGTGGACTTGGCGCTTGGGAAATCGTGCGCCGTTATGACTCAGCGCTCCTGCGACTCGACCCTTGTGCAGAGGCGACGTCTCCCGATGCGCTCCTCTTCAATATTCAATCCCGGAGCGAGTGGAAGTCATTCACCTTATCATACGTCCAACTGAATCCTCGCGTCAGAGATACAATACCAAACCCTAGTACGCAATGCTGACCCGCTTCCCCTTCCAGTCGTCCCAATGCCTCGCCACACTCCGCGAGACCGTCCACGATCCCCCAATGTCCTCCTCGACCTTGTATGGCCCTGCCCTCGACTGCTGCCCCGCCCAACCATCCGCGCGACACGCCCCGTCCGCGTGCGGGACGGCGAGAAGATAGCTGTAGAGCGGCTTGAGCAGCAACAGTAGCTTCTGGTGCCCCCGCGTGCTGCGTAACTATGACGGACCTCGGTGCCCTTTGAGTCGAAAGCTCACGTCGGCGTTACCCTGCGGAACTCGACGCAGGACAAGATCAAAATCCACATGCCCGTACGGGAGCGAAAAGAAGGGGAAAGATACCGACGGAGCCACTGATCCATGGGTCGCCATTCAGGTTCCGCGTCGGCTCGAACCGGATCGCGTCGCCCAGTGCGGCCTGCAGGGCCCAACGAGGCTGAGGAAGACCAGACGGAGGTGATGAGGATGCTGCAAACACGCCAAGCGACATGGAACGTCGGCTAGACGCACCTCTAGAGCCACCCAAGGACGCTGAGTGCGTAAGGATGGGCAAACAAGCTGAGCGGGAGGTCTTGGGACTGTCAAGAGGATCAAGGGAGGTCGAAGATCATCACCAGGGATGCCCACCAAACTCCCAGGCAACGCTGGGCTATGTAACCTGCACTTCAAATCTAACTATACCCTTCACGGGTATGCTCGTGGGTGTCTTGTTGATGACCCGTGCTATTACCCCCACCCGTGATGTCGGGTGTGGGTTACCTCGGGTGCGGGTCGCGGGTCAGGCCGTCGCCATACCTGGAGGTACACCCGTGATATTTGCTACACACTACGGGTCAGACATGTCCAAGTTATGATAGACCTGCATCCGCACCTGCCTACCCGTGAACATGCCTACCAGTGACCAGCCGGTATGGTGGCAGGGGGTCTGACTCTGCTGAGTTGCAAACTTTTGATCGGCAAACCGCATGGCTGAGATGACTGCCCAGGCTTCCATGGCAGGGGTAAACACTCGTACTAGTTGACAGGTGATTGACAGGTTTAGACCCCGTTCGGCCGACTAGTCCACTTTTGTTTTTTGTAATCGGTAGCGGCGCCAGCAGTCGCCTGGTCCCGGCAGTCCGACGGTGGCGGTAGACCATTAGTTAACAAAGTCAAAACACTAATATGGTATCTAATAGCTCGGGGTATGCATACTATAATTCAATGCACTTGCACGCCAGTGCGTTCTAACGGTCATTCGTCGTGCCAACCAAGGTCCAAGGATATCAATTGGGGTCCACGGCATGCGTTTGCAATGCTGCAGCCTCCCCCATGTCAGACCCTGCTTTCTTCTTGCGAAGCGATACTGCGGGCCTTTTCCACAGGCTTCAGTTCTTGGGATCTCCCTTCATCATGCACAGCGTCCGCCTGTCGTTCAAGGTCTCCGGTCGCCTTCGTCTCCTCGCTCCGAACGAACTTGCCGTCCAGCGAGTACGCACGCAAAAATAACGTCAGAATCAGCGAGAAACCAGCTATGGGCGCCGACATGATCCATATCGTGCCGATCGCCCGTGAAAATGCGTGTAGCACAGCATCCCGGAGGGCGATATCCTGACCAGATTGACACAAGTCAGCACCCGTCGAGGCTGGGGAGCATTGTCACCTCACAGGAATCAGATGGACTTTTCCAATACTGTCATTGAGTTCAGCGGTCGTAGTGCCGAACCCGAGGAGCGCGAAGCCGGGAATACGTGGGAGCTCCTGAGAAAGACGGGTCGAGATGATGGTCTCTCCAATTGCGATCCCCACAGCAGCTCCAACCGTACTAACACAGTCAAACCGTCAGATCAGTTAAAACGACGTGACGTCCACGAGCTCACCGAATGAATATGTAGGCACTTGTGGCAGTAGCCATGTCCTTTTGAGGCATCGCCGCTTGAAGAGCCACTAGCGGTACTTGAAGCATACAACCTAATCCCAGACCTGCGACCAGTGGGAAAACCTCCTGCCGAGCACTGAAGCGGGTGAGCACAACGAAACGGAATCGTCGACAGAACATCCATACATGCTCGATGTATAGTTCAGCATGGTCATGAGACCGAAACCAAGAGTCATTGTGGCAAGTGCCGCCCATATAATCAGTCGATATTTTCCCAGCCTGCTCATGAGTGATCCAGAGACGATAGATACGAACGCAGTCCCGAGAGAGAAGGGAAGCATCCTACGTGGATCAAGTGAGTGAACGATATTGTAAGGCGTGTGACGCATACTTGATCCCAGAACCAGTGGCCGACGAACCGAGTACTACGAAAAGTCAGCTCACACGCTTGCGCAAGGGAAAGAGAAAATCACCTTGGTAAAACAGGGGTAGGTAACTGTCACGAAGATTGATCTAGTCGAATACCATAGAACTTTAACTCCGATACTTACTATGAAGCTTCGAAAAAGACGACAGCATAAAGGAAAACAGAGATGAGAATGATGGCAGTGGTCCGAGTCTACAACATGTTAGATACGTCGCCAGATTATCTGCTGACCTTACCTTGAACAAACGTGGAGGAATGATTGGAGAGCGCTTCGTGAATATTTCACTGATCCCACCAGAAACGAGCAGGGCGACTCCGACAACAAGCGGAGCAATTGTCTTTGCATCCGCCCCTTGGTCCCGGCCCGTCAGCACGTTACGCAGCACAAGACCACAACTCATGACTCACAACTTGTCTGACTAAAGCTAAGCCCAATAAGCAAGCATACTACCCCTGAAACAAAGAAAACAAGTCCGATGAAATCGAATTCCGCTATCTCGTCCCGAATTGGGCGTCCTTGGTGTGGGTTAAGGTTGAGGAAAATAAAGAGAATGACCGCTGCAACACCGCCAGTGGGTCTGAAGAGGGCTATTAGTATGCAAGGTGGGCATACAGGCGGGCGATGACCGCATACATGTTGATGAGGAAACACCATCTCCAAGAGACGTGTTCTGCGAATACCTAAGTCTCATGATATGTGAACATGCAATAGGAAAAGTGTGGAACTCACCCCCCCGAGAAGCGGGCCCACGACACTGTCGATCAGTGGCTATAAGCAAAAACACAGCATGGACTTGGGAGAGGTCACACCATGCTATACCGTACGTAGCGCCAACCGTCCCGCCGTACCGACCGCGGCTGCACTACCGTTAAGCAAATACAGATGATCGAGGTCTGATCACGCACTCTTTCAATGGGACGATATCGCTGATGACAATAACCACGAGCTGCATGATTCCACCCCCTCCGGCACCCTGTATGGCCCTGGACACGATCAACCATGTCATGTTCTGAGCCGCTCCGCACATCGCGGATCCAAACTAAAAAGGCGTGGGTGAGTACATGAAGCACGCGCGGATTTGGAAGCCCGCACCAAAAAGATGACAATGGACGAGTGGAGGATGGGCTTCCGCCCTGGTGTATTTGTCAGGACTCGGGGACAAGGAATTGACGTGGCACCCCTACATACCAAACATGTTGGATAGTTTCCCATACAGAGGACCAAAAGCACCTGCGGCGAGCATGTACGCGCTAGACAGCGCGTGCGATGAACGGACGTTGGCAGACATCACTTGACCGTAGGACGTACCTCCCGACCCAGCTGTAGCTGTTCCCACCGCCGAGCTTGGCGACGATTGTGGGGAGTGCGGTCGCGACGATCGTCTGTCGGGTGCTGTCAGAGAGCCCAAGACGACCGCTTGTGGACGGACCTGGTCGAGCGCTGCAAGGAATGTGGTGCACATCAAACCAAAGAAGACGATACCCAGACGATTCTTGGGCACGACCTGCTGCTCTTCGTCGTCCTTCCATGATTCGCCCCCTTGTGCTTTCTTCTCGACGGTCACGTCGGTCTGTGTCGTCGTCGCCATGTCCGATGCGAGTTAGCCTGGATGCACGCCTGGGCCGTCAAGCGCAATCAGCTCCAAGGGGGGCGGGTTAAAAGAAGCCTGCAGTCCCATGTGTATTATATACACCAACCCATGACGATCTTTCTGGCCCCGACATTCTTGCTCAAGGGTGTCGAGAGATTGACAATTATTTCAAACCTCGCTCGGGTAGTCGTTATTACCGGAGTGTTCAACATGTGCCCTTGTATCAGATGACTCCGGCAGCCGGCTTGGCACAATCGTCCAATGGGGAGGCTTGCTCACTTACAGGACAGGTATGCAACCGCTGTCTGTTTCGACCGCTGTTGCAGATCCGGGCCGGCTAGAGAGTTATAGCGCCTGTCAGTGGGCCGGCCTTGTGGTAAGTTACCACGTGGGGCCTATATCGGCTAACCGAAGTAGCTTCTGGAGGACACCGGACACCTCACGAGAGTACGTCGCTTTATTTTTTTGTTATACCTCCGAGGCCTGTCGCCCCGCCTTGCCTGGTCGCGTCTCATTCCGATCACTGCTTAATCGCCCACCCGTTGTCACTGTCGCCTCGTTAAGCACTCGTCCCATCTCGCACAACGCGCTCGTGAGCACGACCTGTCAGCAGACGCATTGTCTCTGCTGGCAAGCCCATGGTCATGCGCGCATCCTGTGCTCTCACTCTCCCTTGCCCGTATCTCCGTTGTCTTCCCGTATCACGCCACCCTCGGTCCGTTTCCTCCCCACCCCGTCTTGCCCTGCCACCATCCTGCCCCGGGCACTCATGAACATGGGCGGGCCCGTCTTCATACGCACGCGTCGTACCCTTACCCGCTACTACCTCATCTCGGCACACCCTCATCAGTCTCGCTGTTGCAGGCAACTCACACCCGACTCACACCGTTTCGCCCTGACCTTTCTCCAGGTGTAAGCAGCGAGCACATGCACACATAGACTTTATGCTGCTAGTGGCCGGTCACCACCCTTGCCTCGCCGTCGCTGTAGCCGTATCAGTCGCGACCTCACTCACACACGGGTTTCCCCATGCTTGCTGCCTCGTCCAGGAGCCTCAAGTTCTCCACGTTCCGTAGGTAGCAATTTGAGAATCTGTACCCACTGATAGGTTCAAATCTAGTGGAAGTGATAGCGTGCTCGGTCAGCTTCTTGGGGACGATGGTGACGTGCAAGACGCGTGAGAGCAACGGGTAGGAGAATACCGTCGATCATGACAACGCGACCCGACGACGAGCATGCTCCGCTGCGAACTGACGACAAGCGCCATCTAGAGCCGACGTCTGCCCGGATCCGTGCTACACGCGCACGAAAACCTGGCTGACATTCCAAAATCCCATGAACAGCCGCTGATCTGTGTTTTTGACTATCACATGACAGATCCAGTTCGGCTGATTCGGCATCGTGATACGCCGTCTGGCGGAAACTCGGAGCTTGAAATGTTAACTCTCAGACCCCTCGAATCGATTGATCGTAGCACCACTTATGCCGCTCGCACCCATCAAGAACGACAACGCTCGAGTAATCTGGGCATGGATAGCCAAGGAGGAGGTACTTGGCTGATCAGAGGGGGGGAGGGGAGGCATTGTGCTCGAGATTGCTAGAGGGCAAATTTTCAAGCTCCGAGTTTCGGCCAGACGGCGTGGTAATACGATATAGCCTAGTAGACTACCGAACCGCACGACCCGACCCTGCAAAGATTCCCGATCGGGGGCTCCTCTTCAATATTCGACCCCGGAGCGAGTGGAAGTCATTGTCCAACTGAATCATCGCGTCAGATACCACAACCACCTCGTCCCCGCCATCGAGGCATAATACCAAACCCTAGTACGCAATACTGACCCGCTTCCCCTTCCAGTCGTCCCAATGCCTCGCCACACCCTCGACCATGAAATGCGCCACGTCTCTCCGCGAGACCGTCCACGATCCACCAATGTCCTCCTCCTCGACCTTGTATGGCCCCCCCCTCGACTGCTGCCCCTCCCAGCCGTCCGCGCGACACGCCCCGTCCGTCAACAGCGCCGGCCGCACCACGACCACATTCTTCAGCGACCCCGGTATGGGCAATCGCACGTTCGCTTTCCAGTCCCGCGCGAGCACGTCCGTACCAGGACAATCCTCCGCCTTCCAGTCCCACCCTGCACAATACGCCAGCACTTCCTCTGCGCCGCACTTGTCCGCGTGCGGGACGGCGAGAAGGTAGCTGTAGAACGGCTTGAGCAACAACGGCAGCTTCTGGTGCCCCGAGCGCGTCAACCCGGACGAGGTGATGGTGATGATGTTGGGCGGGGGCGTGGGGAGTGTCTCGAGACAGTTGATGAGCGACCTCGTCACGAGGTCGGGAGGTGAGATCACGAAGCCTCTGGTGAGCTCAAAGTGGGGAGTTCCGCCTGTCGGGGCGGTCGGCGTGAGATCGAACGAGGGCTGGGGGCTTACTCACCGACGGTGAAGAGGAGAAAGTCGACAGGTTTGCCATCGTCGCCGTGGGCGGCTGTCCAAGCACGCTTGACGTCTTCTTTGACAAGTGCATCGCCCTGGATGATCCTCGCCTTTCCGGCGCCAACGTACTTTTGAACCGCTTCGTCGTCGTCAAACACGCTGGGCTTCCGCAAGAGGAACGTCACAGTAGCGCCCAAGTCTGGTCACCGTCGGTCAATCCGCTGAAAACGATCGGCTAGGACAGACATACCCAAAAGTCTCATCGAGGACGAGTAGCCAATGTTCCTTGATCCGCCGATGGTCAATACGGTGATGTTGTTCATGACGGTCGAGGTTTGGATTTCAGCTCGCGATCGGGCCCCTTTATACGAACGGCGTGCCAAGTCTTACATCATGCTGTGGGGCGTTTGCGCCGTGCGCCAAACATGAGGATGAGGATGACTGAATGTGTAGATTACACAGCCTGCAACACTGCGCTGCGTGGTGGCAGCCCCACACGTCGCGGCGTGAGGATCGATTAGGCGCAAACATACACATTTATGAGGCCAGAGCCAAAAAAGTTTGAACTAAAATCACGCCTGTGATCCGGACACGCCGCTTGACTGTGGAGCAATGTTGATGGCTCGGCCATCATCGCATATCACCCTGAATCGCACCGCAATCCCTCACATGGATAATCATGATGACCAGAGGAAATGAAAAGACGTAACTTACGAGGGGTGAACGCCTCTCCTTTTGCTTTTCGAATGCTGGTAAAGTATAGTGTTCCGCTGCCTGCAAAAGACGTCGGATCGACCCCCGCGTGCTGTGCAACCATGACGGACCTCGGTGCCCTTTGAGTCGAAAGCTCACGTCGACGTTACCTTGCGGAAGATTGATCTACACCGACACAGGACAAGATCAGAATCCACGTGCCCGTACTGAGAGCGAAATGGAGAGATACCCGCGGAGCCACTGATCCATGAAGTCGCCATTCAGGTACCCGCATCGCCCAGTGCGGCCTGCAGTGCCCCATCTTCCCGCGCGGTCTGCAGAACCTGGCGCACGACAGAGCTCGACAGGCATTCTTGGTTCATCGCCACGAGGAGGAATACAGCCCACCCGGACACCCCGAGCGCAGCAAACGCGAGAACGAACGGCTATCGTTTCTACACACAAAAAAAAAAGACACGTTTCATTGTGTTTCTTGAGTGTGCGGAGGACGCCGTACCTGGATGTGGAGCAAGTCGTCACCCGGGTAAGGACGGGCGTAGTAGAGCTTGGGTTCCGACAGGGCTGAAAATGTTTCGGTAGGGGGTTCGTCTGCGGGAGGCGGTGGTCACGGTATTTGGGTAGCATGCGAGCGCAGGACAGAGAACAGCGCATGCACGAGTGCAGACATCAAAGTTTGTTTATGGTGGCTGTGCTGTTCCTTTACCACATCTCACACCGGGATTTTAAGGGATCTCTTCCATACCACCCGCGGCATATTTTGGGCGAACGGCACGGTTCTTTCTCTAGTTTTCCCAATGTTGGATTCTGACTTGAGCTACAGGTGTCCGCCTGCACGGATCATTGTACGTTCAGTGGGGAGCCACTTGAATCTGTGAGAGGGTAGTGTATATTGTATCATCGATCGATCCACGGGCGCAGGACCTGGCGACGGCTCCGGAAGCCTGAGTTACTCGACAGCAACTCACTGCTCACTAATCATGAAAGCCTTTTCCAGATGAAATGCATGTCTGATATCCCCGCAGTAGACAGTAAATCAAAGTGACCTGGTATCGTTCACGAAACGAGATGAGATCGATAGCTCCCACCGTCCAGTGGTTTCGCGACGTATTCTGGTCCGCAGAAATCGAGAAATCCAGGTAGACTGTCTTCTGTCATGGTATACGACTTGGCGCCGTCAGAAGAGGCAAAAGGCTACTAGCAGTGGTTTGCCGTGCCCATCACCGCAACGCTTTGTAGCACCCCTTCTAATCACATTGTATACCCCATAATGCGTGTAATCAATGGATTTTTTGCAAGGGACAATACAATGGATTAGAAACCCAGCCCCCTCTGTTGATTCATGTGAAAGAGGTACCATCCCGTGTCACGGTCGTGTACGGTCGAGTTGGCCTTTCGCATGTTTGCTGTCGGTATTTTCGTCATATTTTACTTATGTAATAAACTTACTTGACTCTGATCATCAGGGGACTAGTCCCCTGCATTTTCACAGCAGGTCCGACTTCTGTGTTCGTGGGACGCCTTCTCACACGTTTGCAATCAAAAATAATGTTATGCTACGAACAGAGAATCTCCCAATGACTGTACTGTCATACCATGCGAGAAGGTTCCACGTGGTACTGGTGTTGCATATTAGTGCAGAATGTAGGTTTGTGAACTATATCGCGGGACACTCGAAATCATCCCTCAGTCGGTCATCGTTGGATATGAGAGGTTTTAAATCCTGAACCGCCGGTAACATACCGTCCAGATCGTCAGATGCACTCGGGAAGAAAAACACTAGGATGGGACGTACAGCATCGAAGTCAGCTCTGTGGAGCAGCTGCCCATGAAGAATTCTCCCTATGTGAGTCCACGCGAAGTTGGCACCTTTGCAACGAAGACTCATCAACGCCCTCATCGCGTCGGGGGGTGCACTTGAGAACGTGCGCGTTAACCGAACCTGTGGGCCTTTGTAACGGAGACCCATCAACATTTTCAGGGAATTGTGGGGCACACTTGGGGGCATGTGTGCTGGCCGAGTCTGCGGGTTCTCTTCGCCGCCCCCGAAATCGGCGCCGTCGTAACGAAGGCCCGCCAACAGGGGGATGTGGGGCACACGTGGGGGCATGTGCGCTAGCTGAGTCTGTCGGTCCTCTTTGGCTTCCTCACCGCCAGAATGCACACCGAGGAAATGGCATAACCGAGTGTACGTCTTGTAATCCTTCAAGTACAGCTGTCCAGCGAACACGTTCAATTGATCCATGACGGAGGGGTCGGGAACCCATCCATCGGGGGCCATGGGGATGCTGTACAAGGCAAGATCGTCGCATGGCTTCATTACCTTGGTGATTCGCGGGGTGTACAGATGGAGGTGAAGCTGTCTGCTCGACCTGATGTGTGGTAGCAAGGCGTTTGCCTCATAAGGGCTAATGATGACAAACACATCATTGGGACCCATGTTTGCCGAAATTATCCACATCAGTAAATTCACACTGTGCTTAATTTGGCTTTATCTGTCTAATTCAGCTTGTCAAACTGCAAAACCATATACAACATTACTATACACTGTTCCATACCATTGAAAGCATTGCTACACTACATG
>JBBPLU010000578.1:0-14277 GCA_038089935.1 Boletellus emodensis | reverse complement strand
TGTGATCATGCTGGGAGTCACTCTGACTCGGTATGACTCGGAATGACTTGGTTCCGAGTCAGTATGAGTCAGTAGGAGTCATTGTTGTAGAATGTTTCATATGTCATCATGCACTGCCTCATGACTCATGGTGAGTCATGGTGAGTCATGGTGACTCAGTCTCTGACAACCGGTGAAACCTTTTTCCCAGTTTCTGGAGACTTAGTATAATTCCTAATGATTAGTGCGCTTCATTAGTACAACTAGCCCCTGAAGCGATGTTTTCCAATGCTTCCGAGTGTTCCGAGCTTCCCAAGTTTCCAGTTCCAAGTTCTGAGCTTCCCGACCACTTCCGATCACTTCCAAGTGACTTTTAACTTGGTAACATCAGAACTTCGGGAACTCATTTCGGAACTTCAAGAATGTGTCCAGAACCTCCGGAACTCATTGGAACTTATGTTATCAATCCTTATGTAGGATTTCAACAGTTCGTAGTCGAACCAATTGCTACCGTGCTCCAAGACGACGTGAAGCTGCCCCGAGGCTCGCGAATCTGGTGGTGTCCAACTTCGAAATTCACTGTTCTCCCATTCCACACAGCAGGCCCGTATCTGAAAGGGAAGAAGAGTCTGTTGGATATCTACATCTCCTCGTACGCTCCTTCCCTCTCCGCTCTCATTCGTTCTCGAGACCGTGCTCGGGCTCAGAGGGAGGCCCGCAAAGCATCTGGAACAGCGAACGCACTCTCGTTTGTGGCCATCGGTCAGGGGAAGCCGAGTCCGGATACGGGCTTGAGGGACCTCCCGCAGGTGGGGCGCGAGATCGACAGGATTCGGAACAAGACCGGTATACCCCCACACGTGACATTCGACACCGTCATTGGCGAGGCGGCGACAATCGAAGGCACGGTGCAGGCATTCCGGGACCACCGGTGGGTCCACATTGCCTGCCATGGAGCGCAGCACCCGGAGCGGCCGTTCGAGTCGTGGTTCGCCATGGGAGATGGGAAGCTCACCCTGATGCGCATCATCCAGGAGCGCTACACAAACTCGGAACTTGCGTTCCTGTCTGCGTGCCACACTGCATTGGGAGACGAGTCGACCCCAGACGAGGTGCTTCATCTCGCAGCAGGGATGCAGTTTGCAGGGTTCAATGGGGTGATCGGGACGCTGTGGAAGGTGGACGACGCTGTTGCGCAGCAGGTGGTGACTCGGTTCTACCGGGGGATGTTCAAACACCCGGTCATCGATTTTGAGCGGGCGGCTTTTGCGCTAAATACTGCCGTGGTAGACACGGCCGATGAAGTGTCGCTAGAGAAGCGTGTCGTCTTCGTTCACATCGGGATTTGAGGTATTTCGCATCAACTACAGTTGTGGGTTTCTTTTTCCTCGGACATATAGAATGCATCATGACTCCAGTATCTCTGCCAGATATACTCAGTTTTTTTTTATCAAAAAAAGGCAGACAACGATACCTGGGGTTTGGTTCCAAGAGGATGAGAAGTGTTGATGAAGAGGCTGTACTTATGTCGAAGTCTTTGTTCTGTACGATACACCAGTGTGTGGCTATGCTAGCTCCTGTGTTCATTATGTATCATACATAGGTCTCTCTTTATACGACCTTAGCCTATATGGTGCTTTGGTTTCTTGGCCCGTCACGTTCAATACTGTCCGATGTCGTCGTACTGTGATGTCCGGACCTTGCTCGCATTGTCAAAGCAAAAAGTTGCGTCATTTAATCCCAAGGATGAAATACAAGGACCTCGCACAGTATGCCAAACGCAAAAACCAGGTGCTACCGATTCTTGTGAAGTTTCCAATCCTTCACCTGGCACTCCTTCGAGCAATACCTCACATGCTCGCATTTGCCACAGAGCGACAACCATCCCCCTTGCTTACCGCACGCTTTGCATCGCCCTGGATCCGAAGTGGGTGTATCCAACGTCACCCCCACTTTCTCCAGGTACGGGATCGCAAACAAGGGGCTGATGGCGATTCGAGTCATGTACGGGGCCAGGGACTTGAACCGTTGCGGGAACGTCTCTGTCCCAATCCCGATACCGCAAGAGCAGAACGGACTCCTCTCGGGGTCTGCGCCAGCATCCCAAAACAATGGAACAGTCCCTTGCGTCAGGTGCTCGCAGGAAGGTCGATGTGTCCAAGTGCGGCACCGTTCGACGAGCAATGGGAGAAGGTAGCGCCACGCTTCTGATTCGGCAGAGTCCAACTTGACCACGACGACACCAAGCACTTCCAGGATAGTCAGCTTTTTTTTGAATGGTTATCGTCCTCGGGGTGACTCAAGCGTCTGCTAGGACTGTGCGAACCAACGTCGAGGCGAAGATTGGCGACAAAAATGACGGCAAGAGTTTCTTGCGTAGACGTGTTTTGCAACGCGAAGACGGAGCGCACTGTGCCTTCGACTCCAGCTGAAGAGACTCTTTCAAGTTCACAAAGGTGTCCTTGACCGCGGCGGAAGAGAAAGGCTCATGTGGTCGCCAGATCTGCGGATACAGGTGGCATTGGGTGGGTCGCGAGGATGAGGAAGCCATGGTGGTCGTGTGAAGAGAAAAGGATCACATCATCATAGCGTTAACCTCCCTATCTAGTCCGGATAGTCTCTCTCCGACTCTCTCGCTGCCGTCCATTTCCTAGCGTCGCCTTTCCCCTGCGCTGTCTGACAGATCTGACCTCTGTCATCTTTTGTTACCATGGGCTCGGATCGGCAACTTGACCTCTTTGGAGTTGTGCCATACGGCCCACTTACATACCATATTAGCTACATTCGTGACTTTACATCAGGCAACGCTGGTTCTCACACGACCCCCAGCCTGGGCGCCATTTGCACTCGCAACGCCAATGTAGCAACTTGACTAACGACGGATCTCGGGACGTGAGCTGGTTTGGAGCACGGCTTGGCCCAAACCACACTTAGCTCCGTTGCCGAGAACAGCCCAAGCTTGGTCACCTCCACTGGGAAGGTGCGTCCCACTTGTCAGCATTCCGAGTACCGCACCAGGCTCATTCAATTCGACACGTATAAACACCCTACCGTCCGTCAGACAGCCCAGAATCACCCCCGATAGCCATGTACATTGCCGGTCTCAACATCCCCCTTTCCCCATCCCAGTGGCTCGAAGTGCTCGTCGTGCTCACCACTGGCAACTATATTCGACACACCACCACCCAAATTAAAACGCTCGCGACCGTCTCCGAGTCCCAAGCCGGACAGATTCGTCCTGAATCCATGCCATCTACCTTGCTGGGACGGCTCGTCACCCCCATCCACGGGCTCGCCACCTTCCTTCCGCCCCTGGTCTACGTCGCTGCGCTGGCGGTGAACCGGTTCCAGCAGCCAGCGTGGATCGCGCGATTCGCTCTCCCGGCCGACTTGGTTGAGTCGACCTGGCAGAACGCCCTCAGAGTAGGGGCCTGCGTCGCCACTTTTGCCGTCGGACGCTTTGTGGACTATACATTCCAGCATTTGAGCGATCAGTGGCACGTCATTGGGGTGCGTGGTCCAATTGGGCAGCCATCCATCCCATTCACCTCATGTCGCACTCTAGCGTCGGGAAAAGCCTCGGATCGTCAAGACGGGTCCGTACGGGTGGGTTCGTCATCCGCTGTACAGGTCGGCTGTTTCACCACTTGTGAAACCCTGTGTGGACTGACCATGGAATGCAAACACACGTAGCTTGGTCCTCGTGCAGGAGGCGTTGTGGTCTGTCATGTTTTGGTCGTACATACCCCTCGTCGCCCTGGGCATCACCGGATCAGCGTTTGCGATCAAGATGCCTATCGAGGTACGGCTTCTTTGTTCTGACGTTCTACTCACAGGCGACTGACAGAAAGATGCAGGAGAGCCTGATCTTGAAAGACGATGTCGTGAGGGATGAATATCAGCGATACGCGAAAGAGGTTCCTGCGAGAATGTTTCCTTGGATCTGGTAGATTGTATTAGACATTTTCGTTCTCTGCACTAGGTGCCCAATTGTTGATATTCGATTTATTTCTGCCCTTGTCTGCGTGATAAAAGGGTTGTCAGTGACAGATGCGTCGGCTTGCCGAACAGCCATACAGCGAGGGCCACAATGCACGGCACGAGGCACGGGGGAGTAAGACTATTTAAAATCTTGGGGGTCACAGCCACCAGAGAGGTACTCAGGCTCAATCCAATACCAAGTAGCTAAAGGCTATCCCATGATCCATAGGGTGAGACACACCTATCAGGAGGAAATCCATTGACCCACAGAGGGTCACAGTTACTAGCCCAAAGGTTTTAGATGACATAAGTACATAAATGTAGCTCTTGGCAATAATGGTCAGGTTGAAGGCGAGCTTATTTGTGGTCTACGCTGCCCTACGACAGAGCGTCATCGCCAATTTCGGTGACGCAGGATGGGGCGTCGTCGGAGGCTCAATGACGGGCGAGTGTTTCCGTCTTCCTTTCTGAAGGGTATCTTTCTGACATTTGGGAGGCAGTCAAGTACTTTTCTCCAACGACACACCTATGCATCATCCGCGTCGCGCGTGACCAGCACACCCTCGCATGGGGTGCCATGACCCTCCTCGCGTCTGTCAATGGCGCACGCATTATTTCACACGTCGTGCATGTCTCGGGTGCGTAGCGACCAAAAAGGGGCTCAAGAGACTAATGGGAGCGTCTCTCGACAGGCACGTCGTCGCGCGTTTCAGGGTGACGGCAAAGACGCCAGCCAAGGCTGTCCTTTGCTGGCGTTTGGTTTGCAACATTGCCCGGATGTGTTGCAGAGCAATACCATGCGCGGAATTCTTACGAGGCGTATCTTGTGCAAAGCACCCGAGAGATCGAGTCTTTGCAAGAGTAGCATCGATTATTCTTGTCAGTCAAGGTCTGTATATGCGCATCCCATTTCCTCCTCTTTGTGCACAGATGACCCATCTGGCTCTCAAAGTGAAAGAAAGGTTGCTTCTCCCCCGGAGTAGCCGCGGAACCCTCTCAAGCAAAAAATACATAATTTCTGTCTCTAGAACATATGTTTGCCAAAAGTGCCAAGGTCTCCATGCAGCGCTGAGAACGCACGTGCGTGCTGGTTGGCAAGTGTGACACCATCCAATTGAATCACCGGTTCGGCTCTGTCACCTCGCCGATGAACCCGTCTGTCACCCAAGATGGAACACGAGGCCCTTTCTCGGCAACCATAATATGCTGGGCCCGCGACGTCAAGCTGTGCATGTAGGCTCACGCGAGGTCGTGCGCCGCTCTGCATGTCAAATTTGGTCGCACAGGAAATAGGCTGAAGAATATTCCCTCCTAAAATAATTCATGGTATATAGATTTTCTTGTGCGGTAAATTATGAATTCCTTCGCTCTCAAACTCTCAAAAAGTTTATTTCATTCAGGAGCTATTGGGCGAGAAGTCTGTTTGAGAGTTTATTCGAGTTTATTCGGCTTGTTTACATCTATCTATGCCTTTTTTTTGTGCGTCCCTGAGTCCCGCGTGATCATGTCCCAACTGCCGCATCATGAGGGCGATGGTGCCGGTGTGGAGCACTTGCATCCATCCGTAACCGCGGGAGTCCGGGGTACAAAAGGTCTAGCCTTCTGTAACAATCCCCTCTGCTTTTTCTCCCTCTTTACGACACGATGAGCGCTGCCCATCAGGAAGTCGTGGCCGAAAAGCCAGCGCTAGCGAGCGAGGACGGCGGTTCGGTGTCTGATTTCACCCTCGCCAACGGCGTCGCGCGCGACTACGAGCTCAAGTGTGCACTCAGTGAGTCCCTCATCGTTCGTCCCGTTCTTTAGGCGTTTTTTATCTCTTCACCGTTCCCGCGCAGTCAACAAGTGCATGGAAGAAGAGTGCGTATCGCCACCGGGTGATAACGCCAACGTCTCGTGCTGACCCTCTTGCCAGAATCGGATTCGGCCGTTATCAGTGGCAGCTCTTTATCCTTAGCGGCCTAGGATGGCTAGTGGACAGTGAGCGGTGCCCTTCCCACCCCTGGAACACGTTGCTGATATGTGCGATCGCAAAAAGATCTGTGGCTTCAGGGCCTCGCCGTCGTACTCCCCCAAGTAGAACAAGAGCTAAATCCGTCCTACGTCGAGTATGCCGTCCTCGCCGAGTTTGCTGGATTGATCGTTGGGGCGACCCTGTGGGGCGTCCTGGCCGACATCATCGGGCGGAAGGTGTCATTCAACGTAAGCCCCATGTATCGCGCCCCAGTCACACGTCTGTCTTGTCGAGTCTGATCTGGGCGGTTCAGGCTACGCTCTTCTTCGGAGGCATTTTTGGAACGGCCTCTGGCGGCGGGCTGAATTTTGTCGCGTTCGCGTCCTTGATCGCCTGTATGGGTTTCGGCGTTGGTGGAAAGTGAGCAGCGTTTTCCTCGAGGATGCTGAACGGTGTTGATCACTTTTTTCGTTTTCAAGTCTCCCTGTAGATGGTATGTACGATCCTTTGGGAGGTATGGTTCCGACCGACCCTTCATCCTAGGTGCTCTGTATTTGGAATTTATTCCTCCATCGCACCAAGTATGTGTTTCTATATCCATGATCAGTATCCCTCTAATACGCCCTGCACAGTGGACTCTTACTCTGCTCTCGGTATGGTGGGCATTCGGCCAGCTGGTCGCTTCTCTGATTAGCTGGGTGTTCATCGCCAACTACTCGT
Organism: Boletellus emodensis; assembly: GCA_038089935.1. Lineage (NCBI taxonomy): Eukaryota > Fungi > Basidiomycota > Agaricomycetes > Boletales > Boletaceae > Boletellus > Boletellus emodensis. The sequence continues at coordinate 7,646 of JBBPLU010000578.1, read as the reverse complement.
GCGACCCTTCGATACCCTTTGGAGAGTGCCCCAGGTCCCAGAACATGGGCTGGAGATATACCCTGTAGGTTCAACGTTTGTCACAGCCCTGCTCATCAGTTTATGATATTGTAGAATCACGCTGTCAGTATGGGTCAATATTTGACTAGAATGACCGTGTGACTGAACGCATTGCTTCGATAGTGGGGCGATTACGTTCCTGACGTTTATAATGCGTTACTTTGTGTTTGATTTGCAGGAATCTCCCAAATACCTCGTAGCTCAAGGGCGCGACGAAGAAGCTCTCGCGGTAGATGTTATCTGTGATATGACCGCTTGATTTAGCTGACTACTTGATAACTTCAGGTTCTGCATCACATCGCGCGCCGAAACGGCCGGAGCATCTCGCTCACGATTGAAGATTTCCGCAAAATCTCGGAGCCATCCAGAGTGGTGACCAGCTGGCGCGGTTCTATACGGCGTTCATTCATTGATATCTCCTTGTGCGTGTCCCGAATCCATTCTCGAGTCTTCGATTAGATTCTCGTAGGTCTCACATCAAGCCACTCTTCTCTACACGTCGGTTGGCAATCAACACGACGCTAATCATTCTCATTTGGGGGTTGGTAGTCGTGTTTAATCAGAAGACGGCATGTTGACCTTTCACCCCCAGTTTGATCGGGATAGCATATCCTCTCTATAGCGCGTATGTCCCCCTCTACCTAGAAGCGCGCGGTGCATCCTCCGGTGCAACTAGCCTATACGTGACCTACCGCAACTACGCCATCCTCTCTGTCCTTGGCATTCCGGGCTCACTTATCGCCTGCTGGGTTGTCGATCTCACGCGCGGGGTGGGTAGGTTCACGATTGGTGGCCGCAAGTTCTCCCTTGCGCTATTCACGTTATTGTCGGCCATCTTCATGTTTGTGTACACGACGAGCACAACAGAAGCGGCGGTGCTCGGTTACTCGTGCGTGAACAGTCTCGTGCAGTACGTGTCTCTTTGTGCTCCCCAGTCAACACCCAGTGATGTTGTCTCTTCAGGAACGCTGTAAGTTGTACACGGGACGTTGGATGAAGCGGACGCTCACACTTGGCATCCCTGCCATCGAACATAGATGTACGGTGTCCTTTACGCCTACACTCCCGAGTCGTTCCCCGGGCCTCACCGCGGTACGGGGGACGCCCTCTGCTCCGCGTTGAACCGTATTGGCGGGTTCATCGCCCCACTGATCAGGATCGCGACGACGCCCAAGACGGGGACCATCTCTGAGAACGCCGCCAACGGGTGCGTGTTTCTGCTTGTCTCGAGTTTTTCTTTCTGTGGAGCTGATCTTGGCGATGTGGGGGGTTTTTTCTTGTAGACCCGTGTTTGTGTCTGCAGCCTTGTTTTTGGTGGCGGCTCTCTTGGCGTTGCTTCTCCCCATCGAGGTACGTGTTATCTGGTCTCCTTTTTGTCTTCGTTGCACGTTTTTCATTAGACTGCGGGACGAGGTGCACTCTGAGTGCGGCCTCGAAGAGACACTCCCATCTCTCGGAACGTTCGTACACGACGCACATACCCTGTTGGATGAATGAAACGACGTCCAAACGACCACTTGTTTCTTGAAAGGAATTTCAGGAGATGAGAAATGAAATGAACTTGGATGTAGGTGGCGTCGTTGGGCGCGTTGAGATCTCTTGGTGCCTGCTCGATCATATACTAGCCCGTGTTTGTATTGGATGTAAAGTGTACTGTCGTATACATTCGCGTTCAAGCTTGTTTCCTGGAGGTTGTGGTTTTAGTGGGGTCGCCTTCTTGCTCGACACGTGGTTCGGTTTTGGGCTGGGGAACTCTTCGGAGGGGAGGAAGCACACCTTGAGCACCTTGAGGCTCGGGCCTGACGGCCTGGAACTTGGAACCATGGTGTTGAAAATACAAATGGTGAGCATTGAAGACGAGGCTGCTGGCCTGTCGACAAGCCTGTCCGTACCATACGAAGGAGGGCGTTGTGACCAGTCACACTGTTGGGGCGGAGCCCAAATACTGTCCGTCTGCAACTCGGACGGCACGGACGGCTAGCGGACGACTTACTGGCACGTGCCAGTATAACGCCCCGCCCTGCCCCGCTCAAAGTGCGCAACCCCGATTGGCACACGGGGCCTGGGCGAGGAAGTTGGCAACGCGCGGTGAGATGGGCCTCGTTATTACGTCGTTGGCCATCCATTCAAAACACCCTTTCGAGAGCCTTCGTCTGAATCACGCTACTCCTAGCTTGCAAGGTTGAAAAGCTTCAGGCCGTTCTTACCATGTCACATGTCGCCGGTCGCCGGCATCCTGGGCTGCCCCGCTGGGTCGGATCAATTGTTTATAATCAGGCGGGCCATTGAATGAGCATGTCGTGCTGATTTCATTTATAAAGGTGCCAGCCGCGATTTGAGGTCGTTTGCATCAGGCCAGCTCGTTCGGCGCTTAGGGAACGTCGAGCTCAGCCACTTAATGAACACAGACGTACTTAAGGAACCAGGGCCGTGACTTGTTCGGGCCGCTGCTCGATTCGCTTTGTCCCTCGATGGTGGCCTCTAAGCTCCTGGTATACGTTCCCGTGTCCATTGCTACGCTATTGATCGTCCGCTACCTCTTACGGAAGTATGCGCAACGACTCCCTCCTGGACCAAAGGGGCGGTTCTTGATTGGCAATCTTCTGGATCTCCCCCGGACGGATGCGGACAAGGCCAAGACCTATGTACAGTGGCGTCAAGACTGTGGTACATACCATCCCGCCCTCGTCTGCAGCCGTTTTCTTTTTTGACCATCCGTGCAGGCCATGTCATGCACCTAGACATGTTCGGGGCGCACATCATCGTTCTCAACTCGGCCCGGGCAGCTCGGGACCTGATGGACAAGCGCGCGGGCATCTACTCAGACCGACCGCGCATGGCGATGTATGTCGAACTGTGAGCGTCGATGGCACTGGCACGTGGGTGGAGTTGCCGAATGACGATCCCGTTCCAGTATCGGCAACGACTGGATGCTCACCGTCGCCACTGGCGAGCTGCACAAGCAACTGCGTGCGGTGGCCCAGCGGTATTTCCTCGCGCAGATCAAGGACTGGCAGCACGTCCAGGTAGAGAGCGCCCGGACTTTGGTTCGGAACGTGCACGCCAGTCCAGACGACTGGGCTGGGCTCGTTCGCCTGTCAGTTTTCTTTTTTATCACCCTTGCAGCTTGTGTCCGAATCCGAGTTTGCTTTTTTTATTTTGTTTTAGGGGTGTCGCGTCTTCCGTGTTGCGGATATGCTATGGCTACGACGTCACTTGTCCTGATGATCCTCTCTTGAAGATTGCTCAGGACGCGGCGGAAGTTCCTCGCAACGGGCCATATCTTGTGAACCAGTTTCCAATTCGTAAGCGATCGTACCTTTAGCGTGATGCCGTGTAAACGAATCTCGCAGTTAAATATTATCCCAGCTGGCTGCCAGGTGGTCGGTTTAAGAAGGACGTCGAAGAGGGAAAGCTGGTAAGCCGGCGCCTACGCTACACGCCATTCAACATGGTGCGAAATCAGATGGTATGTTCTCTCTATCTTGACCTCTGCGTACGCTGTGTTGATCCTGTCCGCGTTTGGTGTTGAAAGGCAGCTGGGGTAGCCAGGCCATCGTTTATATCCACCCTTTTGAGTCAGCTCCCACCGGACGAAGATCTGGACAATTCACATCAGGCAGGATTGATCCGCGATGCGGCCGCGGCCATGTTTGCTGCTTCCGTGGATTCGGTGAGCGTCGAGATCTTTGGAGGTCTCTTGTGTCCGACTGACTCGTCGATCAAGACTGTCTCTTTGATGTATACTTTTGTTGGCGCCATGGTGCTACACCCTGACATACAGCGCCGAGCTCAGTGTGAGCTGGATTCAGTGCTCGATCAAGATCGTATGCCCACGTTTGCCGATCGCTCGTCGTTGCCGTTTGTGGACTGCATCGTCTTCGAGGTACTCCGATGGAATATACTCCTCCCACTCGGCATGTCTCCTATTACTACGTCGTCGCATATTGAAGTGTTCATGAAGAGCGCAGGTTTCCCTCACATGGTCACCGAAGAGGACGAATATCTCGGCTATCGGATTCCCAAAGGATCAACTGTGTTGGGAAACACTTGGTACGTTGGACTACGGAAAGCGTCCCGTCGGACTCGATCTGACTTTGTCAGGGCGATATTGAGGGACCCCGAGGTGTTTCCCAATCCGGAACAGTTTGGTCCTTGCCGATTCTTGGCCACGACACAAGGTAGCGCTATGGCGCGGGAGACCGTTGACGCGACTGTGTTTGGGTGGGGTAGACGGTATCCGGGCGTTCTTGTTTCCTTGCACATCCGTAACGCTGACTCGATGCTCTCCCTCTCCCTCTTTATTTATTTAATTAAAAAGCACATGTCCTGGACGCCACGTCGGACACTCTGCGCTCTTCATTCTGATCTCGCACATGCTGGCATGCTTTGACATGGCCAAACCCCTCAACGACGTAGGGCACGAGGTGGAGCCCGTACTGGAATTCGACTCGCAGACGACCGTCCGGTACGTTGTGCGCTCGCCAGCGGTTTTTTCATGGCAGCAGGTCCTGCATGCTGATAGTGCATGCCTTTTTGTTCCGGTTCAGGCGGGCGCTACCTGTGCCTTGTCGGATGCGCGTGCGGTCGGACAAGATCGCGAGCTTGATCTCGCGCCTGGAATAAGTGTTTTTTTCTTGTAAAGAAATCTTGTGATCCCTCCGTGTACAATCTTTTTTTTTTTCAATGTCGAATTACTGCGAGATGTTTTTTTCGTTCAATGAGAAGAGCGACTGGTCTACCAATTAGCCAGGAAATGTGGTCAAGTGTTCAAGATGGGTCTTACCCCGCTGTATCGGTTTCCGAAGGAAGCCGAGTCAAGTGCGTTTTCTTCTCCCTTCCTTTTCGCCTTCCTGTATCCTCTTCTTATGCGAGAGTGAGTGCCAAACAAGAGGGTATTTCTCAGTGCCCACCATACAGGGTGCCACCTCCCTCCTAGTTATGGCCATAAATGGAATTGGTGGAGTGTTACTATCCCGCTGGCTCACCACTCAGTCCTTCTGCCTGCAAGCAATTGCTGATATGAACACATCTATGTGGTTTTTTTTAAAAAGGGGACAGGCGTGGAGGATGAGGTCGGGAGTGAGATCCCTCTGCAGGATGCCTGACGGCACCCGAGAGTCTAGTCACGACATGGTAAGAGTCAACTGTCTACTAGCAGTTGGCTTTTAAGAACAACCAGTTGCACTTGTCTGATCGTGCCTGTCGCGAGGGACGCTTTCGTCGGGTCCTCGATGAAGTCGGTCAGGATGCACCCGAGGCATGTGTGGCAGTGTCGTACCGAGCATCTGTAGCTACTAGCACACTACTAGTACTAGCATGCTCAGTCTCCATCAGCTTGAGGGGAAGCATTGGGTCTCACATGCAAGCTAGTACAATACATGCAACCTCATGTAGCTGTCGCACACAGGGATGATATTTACTGGAAGAGCATTCTGAATAAAGGGAAAGGGAGAGTCTCCAAGGGGCAGGACAACTCAACACCAGCTTTTTTAAAAAAAAAGAAAAGCACATGCAAATGTATTAAAAATTTAAAAGATGAGTCAGAAAGTGATGCTACCAAGCTTGAAGAAAGCTTAGTACATGTAACTATTCATAGTGGTGCTGAAATGCAAGAGACTGATATGGCTGACTTCTCCACTGATCCATGGATCATAGATGTGGGTGGTAGCATCAAGATCTGTGGTCTATGAATAAGGGAGAAGTCAACCATCTCAACTTCTCACAATTCAACATCATTGTGAACAATTACATGTGCTAGGCTTTCTTCAAGCTTGATGGCATCACTGTCCAACTCATCTTTTAATATTCTTGCACATGATTTTCCTTTTCCTTTGAAAGTAAGTGTCAAGTTGTCCTATCTCTTGGTAGACTCTCCCTTTTCTTTTGTTCAGGAGGTTCTTTCAACAAGTGTTATCCAAACTTGCCACAAACATCACATTTGAACTGGCTCTTGTGTTAGCAAAAATACATGGTTGTTGTATCCACAGATAGTGCAGGTATAGAACTCACCCTTGATGCTATTTGACAAACTGGATGTAGTAGTACACACAAAGTCATTGTCAGTGCTGCTACCCTGGTGGCAACAGTACTCATTGAGCAGTTTGGTGATGAGCTCATCTACCATAGGACATTTGATGAGTTCTATACCTGTGATTGCACCAGCACTCTCAAGGAAGGAGCTGACATACCCCTGCCAGCTAGGAGGGAGTGAACAAAGTGGTGTATATTTGAACTCTTTCATTGATCAGATTTCCAGTAACACTGAGGTGATCACAGCTAACAAGTTCAAAACCACATGGCTCATGGACTTCATTTGAGGCCTTCCATATCTGTGCAAAGAATTGAGGTAGCTCATCTGCTTGCTTTTGATAGTGGTCATAATGATATGCTTGCCTAGTATCAAGTCCTTGCAGGTCCATTCTTTCCCTGCAGTAGCATTGGCATCACTTAGTTTCAGCACTGTGCCATTGACAACATCCCAAACCTCCTTAATCTGGAAGATGTTGATGATGTGCTGCTTCATGATCATGTGTGAGTATGGTACTTATACATCATATGTAGAAGCAGCACATCACCAAATCAACAAGCTTTTCAATCTTTGGGAAGGAAGACAACATGCTGTGGGAACTAGGCTGGGTAGTGGCAACAATGTTGGGAGGTGCAGCAGGTATTGTGGGGGCTGCCACAACATTGGGGGTCTGGCTGCCACCAGCCTGAGTGGCTGATTGCAATGGTTGATTGGACATGATAAATAGTGCATATGGATATAGAGTAAGCGAGGAGCGCAGATGCGATGAGACGATGGAGGCGAGAATCTCTACCCTCCTATGTACAGGTTGTTATATACTTTCCTACTAAAATGGGTGGAGCGGCCCCATAGGAGGTCGATCGATCGCGGGGCGACTTAGGAGGTCGCACGCAGCTGTAAGTATTTGGCGAGCCGACGCATCTGTCACTGACTTTAATCACGCAGACCGGGGCAGAAATCAATCGAATATCAATAATTGCGTACCTAGTGCAGGGAACGAAAATGTCTAATACAATCTACCAGATCCAAGGAAACATTCTCGCAGGAACCTCTGTCATGTATCGTCGATATTCATCCCTCACGACATCGTCTTTCAAGATCAGGCTCTCCTGCATCTTTCTGTCAGTCGCCTGTGAGTACAACGTCAGAACAAAGAAGCCGTACCTCGATAGGCATCTTGATCGCAAACGCTGATGCGGTGATGCCCAGGGCGACGAGGGGTATGTACGACCAAAACATGACAGACCACAACGCCTCCTGCACGAGGACCGAGCTACGTGTGTTTGTGTTTGTATTCCATGGTCAGCCCACACAGGGTTTCGCAAGTGGTGAAACAGCCGACCTGTATCCTGGGTGACGAATCCACCCGTATGGACCCGTCTTGACGATCCGAGGCTTTTCCCGACGCTAGAGTGCGACATGAGGTGAATGGGATGGATGGCTGCCCAATTGGACCACGCACCCCAATGACGTGCCACTGATCGCTCAAATGCTGGAATGTATAGTCCACAAAGCGTCCGACGGCAAAAGTGGCGACGCAGGCCCCTACTCTGAG
>JBBPLU010000577.1:0-14320 GCA_038089935.1 Boletellus emodensis | reverse complement strand
ATTTTTTTGAAATATATATTGCATGAAAAGTTTGTGTGAGAATGATTATATAAGCTTATCTCAGAGTTTGTACTAGTGTCTCATAGTGTTTCATAGTGTCATAGTGCTCATAGTATCATAGTGTCATAGTGTCGGTACTCATAGTGCTTATAGTATCATAGTGTCATAATGCTCATAGTGCTCATAGTATCATAGTATCATAGTGTCATAGTGTCTCACAGTCTCTCACAGTCTCTCACAGCCTTTATGGTACTATCTATTTGGACCCTCACTATGAACACTATGATACTATCCAGTACTGTCCAGTACTAGACAGTCATATCTGGATTTGCTAATGTTTCCTCTATTTAAGCCGTAGTACCACATCATGTATCCCCATTCTCATTCTATACAATACAGCATATTTTTAAGTCCTCTCCTAGTCCAATCTCTCAATCGCAGTCTTAGTCTGTCCCACTCAAGGAACATATAGCTTCCCTGAGGGCTGAGTTGTACCTCTTTGTGAGCATCCTGCCTTTCGGTCAGTCCCAGTACACTTGAGGTATGTATTCACGTAACAAAAGAACGAGAATAACTATCGTCCCTCCTATTATGGAGCAGGACCTACCCAGTCACAACATCTCATCACATCGCTGTCCCAGAGTCCTCTGATGAGGAAATCCCAGCCTCACAGTCCCATCACTTCATCGCTGTTCTCCCAGCCTCGATTCCCCAGCACCATCATCGCAAAGTCTTTGCATCCCAGCAACACTATGCTGAGGAACCACCCAGCTCCCCTCATCAACACCTAGCACCAATACCACCCCCAGCCCCAGCCATTGCCCCAGCACCACCAGCCCCAGCCCCCATTGTCATGTCTGAACTCAAAGCTGCCCTCCCTGCTGACTTTTTGGGTGAACCATCTGATGCCACCTGCTGGATCAAAGTCATGAAGGCTTACTTCAGTATCAACACCACACTCTATGCTATGGACCAGAATAAGATTATGACCATGCTCAATAAAATGAGCAAGGGACGAGGAGTCTCCTTCTCAGAAATGTGGTACAATTGCATGGCTAACACCACTATCGCTAACACCGACAAAACCTTCAAGAAGTTTGTCGAGAACTTTGAGTCCATGTTCTACCCTGTTACGTATACGCGAAGTTCCGGAGCGTATGCTTGAAGTAACCGTCGATGTTGAAGTCAGAAGTCTCACTATCCTCTCGAGGACTCGCGGAGGGACCAGAACTAGCGCGTAGATTGCGTAGAACTAGCTGAGGAATACATTGTACAGTAGGTTGTTATAAATACCCAGACAGAGCTATACCCACGGTCTATAAAGGAAGTTGTCTAAGTATGGGCAAAGGTACCTTTGCCTAAATCGGGGAGATGTCTGGTTATGGGTGGTGGGAAAACGTGACCGCAGCAAGAGATGGGTCAAGGGGAGTGTAATGTCTGGGGTGATAGGAAGTGACTCAGAAGCAAAGTGACGCTTACCCGGTTATGGAGGAACGGAAGACCGGGTAAGGGAGGTTATCAATCCCTTTGAAGGGTCGTCCCTCAAGTACATATAACAAGTCATCAGCATAGACGGAACAGGAGAAAGGATGATCATAAAAGGACTCGAACCACTGCTGCTCTAGGACCAACGCTTCGTTTGTAACATACCCCTTTGACACTAAAGCCACTGCCTGCCTCAATCTCTCTAAACTTGTCCAGAAGTCCTTTAAAAGGAAGGACAGCGAGCAGGATGATGACTTCCAAAAGTACATCACTGACTTCCAAAACCTCGCTGCCAAAGCAGGCATCTCCGACAAAACCACACTCATCAACCAGTTCTCTCTCGGACTGGACCAGCAACTTGCCATCATGATCCTTTCTATGACTACTGTCCCCATCACCATCCACGACTGGATTGAGAAAGCCAAGACCTTCCATGTTTAGAAAGCTCATATCTCCGCCCTTCGAAAGGGACATCGGACCCCCTCATCGTTCTCCACCCACACCCCTACTCAAGACCCCAATGTCATGGATGTTGATGCAGTTTGTGTCTCTAAGCTCACCCCAGTGGAACGAGCTCATTGCTTCTGCAAAGGACTATGCCTTTGATGCAGGAAGAAAGGACATAACGCACAACAGTGCAACACTTTCTCCACCAGTCAAACCACCTCGTCCACCCCCTCTAACAATCTGTTCCGAAACCCACAATGGATCCAACAGACCTCCACCACTCCTGTCATATCAATTCCAGCCGTAATCATCCCACCACCCTCTGCTCTTGACATATACATACAAGGTCTTCGTGCCTCTGGAAAGGATGAAGGCAAAGTACTTCAGACTTTGAAACTGTGCTTTGAAGAGGCTTCAAAAGATGAGTCTTCCTCGGGTTTTCATTAAGGGAAGAAGTAGCAATGTCTCCTTCCCCATCCTTAGATATCTCTGCTGTAATTGTAGGACTCTCCAATGAACGAACCATGTGTCTCCCTGTTCACCTACAAGCAGGATCTCAAACCGTTGCCACCACCGCTCTCATTGATTGCGGTGTCACAAACAACTTCATCAACTCGTCTCTTATCCCAAATCTTCACTCCACCATACGTCGCCTTCCCCAACCACTCACTGTCTACAATGTTGATGGTACCCCTAACCATCAAGGAACCATCAAATACTCCATCTCTGCCAATGCCATCTTTTCTCAGCTCTCAAACAAGGTCACCTTCCTCATCATATCCCTCAGCTCTCCCCATGTCATTCTTGAAATGACATGGCTAAAGAAAAACAACCCCGTCATTGATTGGTCTGCTAATACTCTTACTATCCAGGAAGCTGTGGTATCTCTTCGTGAGAGTCCACTCTGGAAGGAGTACATGGATCTCTTCCTAGAACACCTCGGTAAACTCACCCTGTCTACTGAACTTGCTCAAAAGGAACAATCTAAGACTACCGAAGTCCTTGAGTGGTGCAAGGAATTCTCCAATGTCTTTTCAGAGAAAATGTTCACTGTCTTACCCCCTCATCGTCACCTCAATCACACCATCAATCTCAAACCATCATTTGTCCCCAAAATCACCAAGGTCTACCCTCTTAACCCCACGGAATATGAAGCCTGCCAACTCTTCGTCAAAGAGAATCTGAAAACTGGTTGTATCATCCCCTCCAAATCTCCTCAAGCATCCCTGTTTTTCTTTGTGCCAAAGAAAGACAGAACCTTTCACTCTTGCCAGGATTATCAGTACCTCAACTTGCATACCATCCAGAATGCCTATCCCCTACCCCTCATCCCCACTCTTATTGATGACATGAAAGAGTCCACACTTTTTTCCAAGTTCGATGTATGATGGGGATATAACAATGTTCGACTGCGAAAGGAGGACCAATGGAAAGCAGCATTTATCATGCTGCTTGGACTGTTCGAACCCATGGTCATGTTCTTTGGTTTCAACAATGCTCCCTTGATGTTCCAGGCCTTCATGAACCACATCTTCGCTGATATGATCGCAGAATGATGGTTGAAGATCTACATGGATGACCTTGGCATCCACACCAATGGCGACATTGAACTCTACCATGAGTGCACTAGATGGGTCCTCCTCCATCTTCAGGAACATGGTCTGTCTCTAAAGATCACCAAATGTTCCTTTGACACCCCACACATGAAATACCTTGGTCTCGTCATTGGACAAGGACACGTCAAGATGGATCCCACCAAGCTCAAAGCCATTGATGATTGGATTCCCCCTATTACTGTCAAAGACATCCGTTCATTCCTGGGCTTTGTAAATTTCTATCACAAGTTCATCCCCAGTTTCTCCAATCTTGTCACCCCACTCACCCTCCTCACCCGCAAAGACGAGCCCTGACTCTGGACTCCCCTCCAACAACGCACATTTGACACACTCAAACAACAGTTTTCCTATTCTCGCCCTCCTAGACACCACCCATCCATTCTCCATCATGATGAACACTTCCCTCCTTGCAGCCAGCACTGTACTTCTTCAGGATGACACTAACAGTGATGCTCACCCTTACACCTATTTCTCAAAGACCTTTTCCCCCACAGAGTGCAACTATGACATCTATGATCGCGAGCTCCTCATGGTCATCCTTGCTCTACAGGAATGGCACCACTACCTCCAAGGCACTGCACACTCCGTCACCATCCTCATAGATCACAAGAACCTCTCATATCTCAAGGACCCTTGGAAATTGTCTTATCGTCAAGTGCTTTGGTCTCTCTTCCTCTAGGATTTTGATTTGGTTTGGCAGGTCACACCAGGCACTCACATGGCCCCTGCTGACACTCTCTCTCGCAAGGATTGTATTGACACCTCCTCCGATAATCTCGCTTCTGCCATCCTCCCTACCCCCCAGATCATCTCCACTCTTGACCTCACTCTTGCTGTGACATCCGCTCATCCTCCCTCTCTGACCCCCTTGTCATCTGTGCTCTCCAAGGGCTCCAAGATGGTTCGCTGTTGTTCCCTCACTCCTCCCTTGCTGACTGGTCATTTGACAATAGTCACTTATACTATCGACACTGACTCTACATCCCTCCTGCCTCTCGCTCCTCCCTCCTTTGTTCCCTTCATGAGTCCTCCACTACTGGTCACATGGGTGTCTTCTGCACCAAAGCCCTCATTGAACGGGACTTTTGGTGGCCCAGCCTTGGCATCTTCATCAAGAACTTTGTCGCTGGCTGCACCCTTTGCCAGCAATCCAAGGTCAACACCCACCCCACTGTTCCCCCCCTCACTCCCATTCTCTCCTCTGCATCCCGTCCTTTCCAGCAGCTATCCATGGACCTTATTACCAACCTTCCTTTATCCTCTGGCTTTGATAGCCTGTTGGTCATGGTTGACCACTGTTACAATTTTGTCCCTTTACTCTCACATCCTCCTTTTTCTCCTATGTCGTCCTCGCCACTTCACGTCTTCCTCTTTGACTTACTTTTCTTACGAGTGTTTTCTCTTGATCATAAACGATCCCAGAGTACACGTATGTTACCTTGACTACTTCCCTCCGCTTCTCTCTCAGTAGTCATAACTGATTACTCATTCCGCTTCCATCACGTTCTACATCCTTCTCCGATTACGCGTCATTTGTTCTTTCCCCTACTACGATATTCTTCACTTACGCGGCCTCTTGGTCCGTGTGCATTCCTCTTTTCTATATAAGCCATAGTACAACACTTTGTATTCTCATTCTCGTTCTACGCAATCAAGCGTACTCTTGAGTCCTCTGTTGGATCCCCTCCAATCGTGATCTTAGTCTGTTCCAATCAAGGAACGTATAGTCTCCCTATTGGCTGAGTTGTACCTCTTCATGAGCGTCCTGCCTTTAGGTCAGTCCTAGCACACTCGAGGTACGCATTCGCGTAACAACCACGGGCTTATGAAGGGGGTAATTCTCATTCCTTGTACTAAAACCATTGATGCAATGGGAGTCGCCCTCCTCTTTTTAAACCATGTATTCAAACAGTTTGGTCTCCACAACTCCATCATCTCTGATCATGGCCCACAGTTCGCCTCCGCGTTCATATGAGAACTCACACGTCTCCTCCATTATGACATCCATCTTTCCACCACGTATCACCCTCAGACGGACGGACAAACCGAATGAGTCAACCAAGAGGTTGAAACTTATCTCCAGATCTTCTGCACCAACCAACCGCATATGTGCTCCTCCTACATCATCTCTGCTGAGTTTCACCACAACTCCTCCCCTCATTTATCCACTAAAACATCTCCCTTTTCCCTGATGTTTGGTTATGAACCCCACGTGTACCCCCCTCTTGGAAAGACATTTATCTCTGCTCTCTCTGACTGCCTTTCTGCCCTAGAGGAATTGAGAAAGGAAGCTTTAGCCGCCCATGACTCGTCCTGCCACCTCATGTCCTCACACGTCACATGGAGCTTCTCTCCATAGAAACCGGGAGATCAGGTTTGGCTGGAAGCCACTAATCTCTGCATCTCTTATCCGTCCAGGAAGCTTGCTCCAAAATGCCTCAGACCATTTGAGATAAGCCAAGTGCTATCTCTACTTACTTATTGTCTCTGACTCCCACTGATGTGGAAGATCCATGACGTCTTCCACACCACATTACTTTCTTCATTCCACAGTACTGATGCTCATGGCCCATCATTTCCCACACCGCCTCCAGACATCATTGCCAGTGAAGAAGAATATGAAGTGGATGGCATTCTCTCATACAAAGGCTGCCCAGGTCGTTATCAGTACCTGACTGCATGGAAGGGTTACTCAGCCTCAGAAAATATGTGAGAACTGGAGAGTAATCTCCAACACGCACGTTCCATCCTCTCTGATTATAAAAGAACTCATTCTCTACGATAATTTCATGCCCTCCGCATTCACCACCAAAGTTCTGAAATTTGTTAAATGTCAATCCCTTCCCCCTTCCCAACGTGATTTTTTATTTCGACACCATCTGTTCTACGACCACGCTCTCGAGCATTCTTGCTTCTGTAAACTTTCTTGCTACCTGTGGCACTACTCCTTCTGATTGTTACTATGTCATCTTTGCATTCTTCCACTTCATCCTCGTCTATCTCCCCCATCACTTTGTCTTCTCCTCTTTGCACGCGTCGAGTCTATCCTTGCTACCTCCCCACCTCCTCGATCAACACCCTCTATGTCTCCATCCTATCCAATCCTATGCTTGTCTACGTCATCAAAACAGACCTGCTGTATGAGGAAGACTTGATCTTGCAGGAACTCATATGCATTTTTCATGAAGTTTCCCAGATTCAATCATACCACTTTCGTGCTGCCCCCTCTGATTTACCCGTTACTTTTGGCCTCCCTCTTTGTATGCTGATCAATCATGTTCCTGAATGCATTATTTCCATTCTTCACTTACACGGTTTCTATGCTTTCATTGAACAAATCGAGCCTGCTCTTATTTACCCAGCTTTTCATCACATCTACTTTTCCCTCTCCCTAGAAGTCCATGACTGTTATATGTCTTCACTCGAAAACACCCCATTACCTGGTTCTACCACACCCTTTGTCCCATCTTCACCTGACATTCCCTCTCCCCCTTTGTCTCCACCCCTTCCTTATCCTGCCCCTATGCACCCCACCTCTTGTTCTGATGACTCTGCCTATTCCGCAGATGGCTACTGCCTTGACCAAGCAGCCCTTGCCCGCATCCGTGACCATATTAAGCTCCACCGCCTCATTGACAGACATATCATCCTCTCCTCTAATGTCCAGACCATTGAGTCCCCTTTGGTGTACCCTCCAGCCACCATATCTACTTGTTGCTACCAGTGTCATAATCTGGGTCACTACCAAGATCACTGTGAGGCATACTGCTGCCTGTCCTGTCAGAAGTCCACCCCTGGCCATCCCGCTCACTTGTGTTTCACCACACAATGCTCCACTTGTCAGCACTAGGGACACAGACCTTGCTTTTGCCCCTCCTGCATTTGCGGACGCTGCAATCGCCTTGGCCATGTCATTGATGACTGCCCGCTTGAGTCTTACATGGTCGACCAAGCCTCTTCCATCTTCGGTAGACCTCCTACACTGCAGGACTGATATCCACCTACTCGTGCCTGGGGCTCAAGTGTATGAAGGGGGTATTGTTACAATTTCTTCCCTGTTCCCACATGTATTCATCCTATCCTTACTTCGTCCCTATGACTCCCCTATCTTTGGTTGGTTCTTCCACTCCTATGATCACTTCCTACTTGTCGTGGGTAACCCTCGGATCTATGTTTGTCTCCTTTAGTTCATACTCTTATTCCTCTTTTGTCCCATAGCGATGCTAGTCATTGTCGCTTACTCTCTCTTCCACTTTCCATTGGGTTCTATGGTATTCTTCACTTACGCATCCCCTTGGTCCGTATGCATTCTTTCCTCTATTTAAGCCATAGTACCACATCATGTATCCCCACTCTCGTTCTATGCAATACAGCATATTCTTGAGTCCTCTCCTAGTCCAATCTCTCAATTGCAGTCTTAGTCCATCCCACTCAAGGAACATATAGCTTCCCTTAGGGCTGAGTTGTACCTCTTCGTGAGTGTCCTGCCCTTCAGTCAGTCCTAGTACACTCGAGGTATGCATTTGCGTAACACCACCCATAGTCTATAGCTTGGAAAACACTCTGACCTGTTGATGATCTGCATCTTTTCTTGTGTTTATGATACTATACTCTTTCTTCATCCGAACCAGAACTGCTACCATCGCCCAGATTACCTCTGACAGAGCCCAAGGAAATCTCTCCCCTGATGCACAAAATAACATTGGTCTTGCTCTCTCCTCTTTCACTGCTGCTAGAGAAGCCCTCACTATGTTTGCCTTACTCATTCATCTGGATGAAGCCATTGTAGAGCTTCTGTACTATCTCGTTAGAGATTCTCTGTGCATCAAGCTGTTGGCCCTGACTCTGAGGGAATTAGACTGGTATCATGGATGGAGAGAATATGCTGTGGATCTCGTGAACCCCTCCAACCTCAGAACAAATGGAACCTTATCCGATGCAACCTCCTCATTCTCAGAGGACATGCAGCAGAGTACAGAGGAGTACCCTCAGGGAAACCCAGGATGTGGAGTACCAAGTGTCAACTTCATCCCTTCTAGACCTGACACTGGCATGCCAATCTCTGACCAGAACACCCTCTCTAGAAACACTTAGCCAATCCCAATACCTCCTCCTGCTCCCTGATCACAATGAATACTCCCCCAAGGAACTGGATCTCTTGCGCAACTGGATCGACATACTCTATCAGATACTTGTTTTTCAAGGAGAACTTCCTCACCTTCTCCCAATAACTCTTCGTGAACTGGAGGAATCGTCCTCTACTACCAATGCAGGTCCAACCATCACTATCGAGCATCATGTGTCCATTACCAATGCCTTTATTGCCACCTTCCCACTTCCAGACATGCACAATATGCTTGCCCAGAACGTATCTACAGTGCTTGTGGAGAACAGGGACATGGTAGACCTAACTGCCCAAGGAACTTAGAGGAATCCCTTTTTGACGAGGATGATGTCTCCCCTGCCAATGGTTGATTCTGAGCCAGTGTCTCAGACTAACTCCAGGGGTAATGTTACAAACAAGATGACTATCATGGAGCGTCATTGGTTCAATATGTTTTCCCATCATTCTTTCACTTATGTTCCCTATGCTGATGATTTACTCTATGTACTTGAGGGACGTCCCTTCAAAGGGATTGATAACCTCCCTTACCCAGTCTTCCATTCTTCCATAACTGGGTAGGTGCAACTTGTGACTTAACTTGGTTCCTATCACTTTGGATGCTACACTCTCCTTGACCCATCTCTTGCTGTGGTCATGTGTTCCTATGACCAATAACCAGATACCTCCCCTTTATAGGCAATGGTACCATTGCCTATACTTAGACTACACCTCATTTAGACATAGGAGGTACAGCTCTGTCTGGGTATTTATAGTGATTGTTATGTATACGTGAAGTCCTGAGCGTATGCTTGAAGTAACCGTCGATGTTGAAGTCGAGAATCTCACTATCCAATGATGGACTCATGGAGGGACCAGAACTAATGTGTAGATTGCATAGAACTAGCTAGGGAATACATCATACAGAAGGTTGCTATAAATACCCAGACAGAGCTGTACCCCCTATGCCTAAATACAGCATCATCTAAATATGGGCAATGGTATCATTGCCTATAACAGGGAGGTATCTGGTTATGGTTGGTAGGAAAACGTGACCACAGCAAGAGATGGGTCAAGGGGAGAGTAACGTCCAGTGTGATAGGAAGAGAATCAGGAACAAAGTGACACTTACCCAGTTATGGACGAACAGACGACTGGGTAAGGGAGGTTATCGATTCCATCGAAAGGACATCCCTCAAGTACATATAATAAGTCGTCAGCATAGGGAAAGTAAATGAAAGAATGATCAGAAAGCATGTTGAACCATTGCTGCTCCTGCATGGATACTTTGTTTGTAACAATACCCCCGGGGTAGATCTGAATCTCCGAATCAGAATTGTTCATCAGCTGGGACAAGCTCATCCTTGTCGAGAAGGGATTCCTCCAGATTCCTGGGGCAATTAGGTCTTCCATGTCCTCGTTCTCCGCAAGTACTACAGATACATTCTGGGCAAGCATATTGTGCATGTCTGGAAGCGGGAAGGTAGCAATAAGGGCATTGGTAATGGATGCACGATGCCCTATAGTGACGGTTGGACCCACACTGGTAGCAGAGGACGTTCCCTCCAGTTTGTGAAGGGTTATTAGGGGAAGGCGAGGAAGTTCTCCTCGAAAAAATGAGTATTCAATAGAGCATGTCTACCCAGTCTCACAAGAGATCCAGTTCCTCTTTGGAGTATTCATTCTGCTCTGGGAGTAGGAAGAGGTATTGGGATTGGTTGGACATTTCCAGGGAGGGTGTTCTGGTCGGAGACTGGCATTCCAGAGTTTGGTCTAGCAAGGATGAGGTTGATGCTTGGTACTCCTCCAGAAGGATTTCCCTGTGAATGGTTCTCTGTACTCAGCTGTGTGTCCTCTGAGAATGAGGAGGTTGCATCAAATAAGATCCAATTTGTTCTGAGTTCAGAGGGGTCCACAAAATCCAATGTGTACTCTCCTCGTCCATGATACCAGTCCAGTTCTCTAGGGGTCAACAAAGCTAATCTGAGGCACAGGGAATCTCTGACAAGATGGTAGGGAAGTTCTGCTATGGCTTCGTCTAGGTGAACTAGTAGGGAGAACATGGCGAGGGCTTCTCTAGCTGCAGCGAGAGAGGAGAGAGCTAAACCAATGTTATTCCTCGCATCTGGGGAAAGGTTTCCTTGAGCCCTATCTGAGGTTATTTGAGCAATGGTCGCAGTTCTGGTTCGTGTAAAGAAAGAATAAAAGATCATAAACACAGGAAAAGAAGCTGTTCTCTGGCAGGTAGGTGTGTTTTCCAGTTGATAGACTACCAGAGGATGTTCTAAGAGATCGAAAATTAGTTGGGTGAGCTGAAAACAGAATAGTCTTCCAGTTCTGAGGATGGGGGATTCTTGGGGAGAGTCTATCATGGCGATTGTCATGGAAATTCTGGGTGGCATGGAGCTTATTCCCTGAAGGCGATACCAAAAGAAAGCTGGATTTAAAGGAACCGTGGTGTGGAAATGGGCAACATGGTAGGGACCTGAGGGTCCAAGGAAAATACAAGCGAAGAAGGCCACAAATGTTTGGGAAGTTCCAGCTGGTCTCTTCTAGCTGGCCCGTGAAAAGTAGAAAAGGGGGAAGGATGAGAAAGAAAAGGAAAAACCAGCGCAGGGAATGGATCACCATGGTTCAGGATTGTCCCAACTACCATTCATAGTGTCCTCGGTCAGAAAGGACAACGTAAAACTCAGAGACTAGCTGGGCTCTGGTTCCACAGGAGTCGGGATGGGGGTTCCGTTGACCATAGGTACATCTGTTCCCCAAGAGTCGGGAATGGTGGATGGTGGGGTGCAGCAAGGTCTCAGGGATATCCTGTATTGTATGGTGTTTCCCCTGTTGAGGATGCACCTATGGGTATCCCAGAGGCAAAAGGAAACTAGGAGGAGAGGAAGGAAAATGAAAGTGAAATAGAAGGCAAGAAGGGTGAAGGCTGAATTGGAGAGGGAGAACATATTTGTAGCTACGTTACAGTGAGCTCGTGTCAGTTTCTTTGTTGTCTGGTTGAGGGGAAAGCTTGGGGATGCACAGCTTTATATTCCGAAAGTAGTGCCTGAGAATCTGTCAAGTTCTGTTCCGGTTCCCAGGTGTTTTCTGTGGATGAGTAACTCTTCCAACAGATCAGGTACTACCTTCATGTTCCGGTGCCTCTGTGGGAAAAGATTTGATTGATTTCATATTGTTCTTCTCCATCAATTACATACATCAGGTGGAGGGTTGATAAAGTTTGGCCTGAACTCATTGGTTTCTTTATAGGAATGTAGGAGACTAGCATAGAATACAGGGTGGATCTGCCAAGTGGGGGGAAGAAGGAGTTTGTAGGTGACGGGAGTAATGACTTGTTCGATCTCGAAAGGTCCTTCCCATTTGGGTGTGAGTTTTTTGAATGGATAATGAAGCTTCAAGTTTTTATTATCTAACCACACCTTGTCACCGCATTTCCAGGGGTGGAACTTGGTTCTGATCTGTTCCTTCATTGCCTGCTGCACAATTTGATGGGCATGTTGTGCTTCTGTCCAGGCTTTCTCCAAAAGGGTAAGCCTTTGTTCTAATGCTAGGAGGAAAGTTTTTCTGAGAGAAGGGTAGGCATGAGGTTCATAGCCCATCATTAACGAGAATGGAGATTGTTTTGTTATGGAATGTGCTGCAGAATTGTGCGCAAATTCCACCATAGGAAGAAGTTCTGTCCAGATTGTGGGATTTCCTTGACAGAAGATGCAGAGATAAGTTTCTAGTTCCTGGTTGACACATTCGGTTTCTCCGTCCGTTTGAGGGTGGTAAGCCATGGATAGTGCTATGTCATACTTCAGGAGGCAGGCTAATTCTTGTACAAAGGCAGAGGCAAATTGGAGACCTCTATCAGAAATGCATTTGTCATAGAGCCCAAACCTAGGAAAGATATTTTTGAAAAAAAGTTGGGCTACACCCCTTGCATTGATGTTTGAGTGGCAAGGAGAGAAATTTACCCCCTTTGTGAACCCTTGGTCAACCACGACCAGGACAGCGTCATAACCCTGGGAAGAGGGCAAAGCGGTGATTAAATCCGTGGAAATAAACTGGAAGGGGTGAGTGGCATTACTGAGGGGGATAGAGGGCAGGATGGTGAGATGAGTGATGGTTTTGTTTGCCTGGCAGAGAGCACAGCCAGCAACAAAACAGTGAATATATGTTACAAATGAGGCGTTTGCCCTCGAGCAGCAGTGGTTCAACACCCTTTATGATCATCCTTTTGCTTGTTCAGTCTATGCTGATGACTTACTATATGTACTTGAGGGACGTCCCTTCGAAAGGATCGATAACCTCCCTTACCCGGTCTTCCGTTCCTCCATAACTGGGTAAGTGTCACCTTGCTTCTGATTCACTTCCTATCACACTGGACGTTACTCTCCTCTTGACCCATCTCTTGCTGCGGTCACGTTTTCCCACCCACCATAACCAGATAACTCCCCGTTATAGGCAATGGTACCATTGTCCATATTTAGACATCGCCGTATTCAGACATATGGGGTACAGCTCTGTCTGGGTATTTATACATAATGAGAGTGGGAGGTGATTGGTGTGCGGTTATAGCACCACAGTCCACTTCTCACTTAGAGCACAGCAACGAAGAGATATTTCACAGTGTAAGACTCACTGTGATAGCAGAGATTTGTCTTGGTAGAGTATCAGTACCTTGTTACGGTACTGTGGTTGTGATAAGATAGGGTTTTGTGTGGGGTGGTGACCCCAGTGAGGTCAGGAAGGAAATGAAACCCGGAATGAATTCCGTTATCTCATTGAGTACGTTACATGCTGTTTATATACTATAGATAAAGCAGAGATAGAACTCTAAACATGAGTCTGTTTGACTCATATCAACTCATGATGACTCGTATCCAGCCATATGATCATGCTGGGAGTCACTCTGACTCGGTATGACTCGGAATGACTCGGTTCCAAGTCAGTATGAGTCAGTAGGAGTCATTGTTGTAGAACGTTTCATATGTCATCATGCACTGCCTCATGACTCATGGTGACTCAGTTCCTGACAACCGGTGAAACCTTTTTCCCGGTTTTTGGAGACTTAGTATAATTCCTAATGATTAGTGCGCTTTATTAGTACAATTAGCCCCTGAAGCGATGTTTTCCGATGCTTCCGAGTATTCCAAGCTTCCCGAGTTTCCCATTCCGAGTTCCAAGCTTCCCGACCACTTCCAATCACTTCCAAGTGACTTTTTACTCGGTAACATTGGAACTTCGGGAAGTCATTTCGGAACTTCGGGAATGTGTCCGGAACCTCTGGAACTCATCGGAACTTATGTTATCAATCCTTATGTAGGATTTCAACAATACAACCTACTGTACGATGTATTCCCCCAGCTAGTTCTACGCAATCTACGTGCTAGTTCTGGTCCCTCCGCGAGTCCTTGAGAGGATAGTGAGATCATCGACTTCGATATCAACGGTTACTTCAAGCATACGCTCTGGAACTTCACATATACATAACAGGAGAAAGGTTTCACTGGTTGTCAGGGACTGACTTACCATAAGTCACTATAACTCAACATGAGTCATGAGACTGTGCATGATGACATATGAGACACTCTACAACAATTATGACTCCTACTGACTCATACTTACTTGGAACCAAGTCATTCCGAGTCATACCAAGTCAGAGTGACTCCCAGCC
>JBBPLU010000576.1:0-12412 GCA_038089935.1 Boletellus emodensis | reverse complement strand
CCTCTTCCTCCTCCTCCGGTTCCTTTGCGATTCAATGCCTCTCCTCAACTTCTTCCGAAAGGTCGTAAAACCGCGTAAACTTTTCCTTCGTGGCCGCCTTTCACGCACTGCTCCCAACCTTTTCCTTCTCGCGATCCTCGCTCAGCGCTTGCATAAGGACGAAAGGTTGCCATCGAAATACCCTGCCTTCGCGGTTCCGAAAGCGCATCTGCAGTGAACTTGGTAATGAATTCCGTGAGCCCCGAGTGCGTCGGTCACAGCACGAAGTGGAAATAAACGTAGGAGGTATTGTTCAGTAAAAATATAGACCGAAACGCGCCACGGCGTTGTGTCCGAGACAAGGTCGTCAAGCTGCTCGCAGTCGTGTTCATGAGGTCGACTTTCAGAAAGAACCGCGAATAAACATTCTCGCCCAAACTTGAGAGGAAGCCATGGAGGGACTCACATGTGTAGTGTTGCAGGACGATCCTCTCTGTTGCTTCAATCGTTGAAACAACCTGCGTTTCCCCGACTTGCTTTCCTTCACCCATCTTCCAGTTTCCATCTCCCAGTGCGAGAAGAGCAGAGCCGACCGCTTCCTTCACTTCTGGAATCCTATCCAGATACTGAACAGTCTGATGAAATCCAACAAGATAAGCTTGGGCACCAGAAATTTTTATCAAAGCACCCACGGACAGCGTAAAATCGGCCAGGCTCACTCCCAGTTCATCACCCCTGCCAGGTCCTGTCGCTGCCAACTTCAAGTCGGCCAAGAGCTCTGGAGACGTTCTCAGACACACGCTCCTAACCGTGTTTAATCCGTCTCGCAGCTCGTTCGTGTCCCTCCGTCCTTCTCCGCGTCGGGCCATAAGAGTTTCCCAACAACTCTGGGAGGACGAGAGAGCAGAGCAGGTGGCAAGAGAACGAAAGGCATACTTATGAAAAGAACGTTTGTGTCTGTAAACAGCGTGAGGAGCGGGTTGAGGAGGGTATCGTACGTGGATGCTAAGAGAGGAGGCAAGGTTAGCGGTGTAAGTTCTGTATGCAAGTTATATTCGGTCTACGACACGTCATAACGAGCCCGAACAGATCGCAATGGAACTACGTACGTCTGCAATGGGGAGGTTGTCCCCCAGGTCCAAAACTCTTTGCCTGTAATGACACCGTCCAACGTATCAGCACGGTCAACGACTCGTTTGGCATGCATCTCCAAGGACTTGCGATTCCATGTTCTACGCACGTCAGCGTAACCCCGCTGTGCCTCTCGCAGAGTAGCAAGAATGATCTGTCCACCGGGATGCGACGGATGTGTGTATGGTAACGGAAGGCTGCGCAGGAAAGCGACGAGAGGTCTGAGATGAGCGAGCAGCGCGGGAGAAAATGTCGCTGGAGTGAAGTCAAGACCTGCTAAAGGGAGCGAACGGGATGATCCGTCTGCAACAAGCTCGGTATACAACTGCGTCAGCTTCTCCGCACCAGTTTCGACGAGACGGGCCTATGATGACCCACAGTGGAAACCTGCTCAGCACTACAGTCGCCTGATCACACGACACGTACCTTGTCGCGAGAGCCGTCATTCGACGATTGAACGCAATCGCAGCGTTCAGAAGCACGAGGGTGTCGACGTACAACTCCAGTTGTCCAGCCTGAGGACTGGAGAAAGTTGATACAGAATTGAATTAAAACTAAATAAACGGGTACTCAGAGTACCCTCTCAAGATGAAAGTCACCTGACATTTTGCTGATGAGGCGGGAATCGAAGCTGGCCAGCGTGACTGGCGATGCAGTGTCAACCATCGTCGCGAGCAAACGCAGAGTCGGTTCGCGTATCATCATCCGTTGCGATATCTGGTGGGTCTTGTTCAGGTTCTGCTCAAGCTGAATGCATGCTCGTTGGCAGCCCAACATCGGATGTAAATTTTCTTGACATAAAAAATTGCCAGTTCAATTTCTGCGTTTTCACCATTCATCGTACCATAGCCCGGGACCTTGGTCGTCTTGGTTGCAAAGTAACGCAGTCACGCTAGTGGATTCGCAGTCTGGACGATCTTCACTACTCTTCTTACCTCCCCAATTCGAGAACACCCAACAAGCTGCTGTAGTTGAAGGCGGACCTGTCATTGTTGTGGATGCTTGCTAGTATGGTTGCGATGCCCACATTGTTCTCCGAGCCGGCCCACCTGTTGATGTTCCCCTTCCTTGCTCACTCATCATTCAACGTCCGGATTCAACTGTGTCCACAATTATCGGATCTCACCCAGCATTCGCATGCATATGGAGACATCGGATAATCCTGGGTGAAGCGAATGCACGAGAGCTGTGGTCATCCGTGGTCGAACCGATCGTCGTCGTGCTCCAGAATGTGTCCAGCTACCCCAGGGGTCGCACATCCTGTGGTGTCCGACGTTGAAGCTCACCTCGAAAGGGGGTGAAGAATCTCCTGGACACCTACGTTTCGTCGTATGCCCCTTCGCTCTCAGCGCTCGTCCGCACCCGCGAACGCATTCGTTCTCAGAGGAAGCCTCTGAAACATCAAACGTGATCTCGTTCGCTGCTGTCGGTCAGGGAAAGCCAGGTAGGGAGACAAACCTCCCGAAGTCGAGCTCAAGATCAACACGAGCCGCAACGAGACAAGCATACCTCCCAATGTGAAGTTTGACTGTCACGGGAAGTGCGGCCACCATCGAGGGGGCCGTGCAAGCATTCCGAGACCACCAATGGGTCCACGTCGCCTGTTACGGTGCACAGCATCCAGAGAAGCCGTTCGGGTCGTGGTTTGCCATGGGCCTCCAACTGGATCGGATGATGGCACATAGCACCGTATCAGCACACTTTTAGGTGGCCACCAAGTTCTCGATTTTAAAGATTGAACATGACTAACAGTTCTCTTCCTTTATATGCGTGCAAAAGAGTATATTTAACACGAAATCAAACATGACGCATATCACTAGACAAGGAAATTATCGCAAAGGAGCAGCCGCCGCAAGAGAGTCATCTACCGTGGGCAGAAAGTGGGTGTTGGATTGGGATGAATTGATGGTTAATGCTACAAGCCACTGTATCTTTTGTACGTTCATGGGTACGTTCATGGGTATGATCATATGCCTCTCCTGAGTCACGTGGTCATTTAATCTTGTGCTGCTTACATCATTCACACCAAACCATCCTCGGTTCCGCTCGCCCTCGCGCGCCGCGCGCCAATCCCGCTGTCTGGGACTGCCAGTACGTCATTTCCGGCTTCCAGCTCTGCTCTCAACCACAAATTACATTTATAACAGGCTCACCATCACTTTTCGACTACGTGAGTGTGTCATCACTGCTGACCGTCGTCGTAACAGGCTCCTTATCGCTTATCACTGCCATTTGACCATCGTCGATTCGTTCATCTGGTTGATTCGATCGTGTTCTTCGTCCTGCGGTCTCGTTGTAGTCTCATAGCTTCGTTCTTCTCTCGGATCTTGGCAGTCTTCCCCTGCGTTCCGAATCCTCCCGGACAGAGTCCCCTAACTCGTTTCTGCCCATTCAATCGATCCACAGCTGACATTTACTTTTTCGTCTTGCCAGCTTCCCGTTGCTTTGTCCTCTCTATCCATATACAAAATACCTCATCTTTCCCAACGTTTTCCGACTTCGCTTCAATTGCCTGGCTTTCACTTCCGAGCATCAAGCCCCATTTACCATCCTTGCCCAATCCAGATCCATCGTCCTACCCCTCCCCTTGCCTCGTTACTGCGACGGTCACAATTTTGACCCCTGTTGTCTCGCTTGCCTACGCTGCAACCATTTCAACTCCGTTCGTCTCCTGCTGGATCGACTACTGCTACATTTCATACCGCGCCCTCAGGTTCGAGCGCCCGCCACCGGACTTCCTTGCAGTCTTATCAACTGTTTCGTGACCGATTTGGCATCCAAGTTTGTTGCCTGCCCTTCCGTCTCGCTCTTGTCAGTCTCGTATCACGCCATTTTGGGGGCGTCTGGAAATCTCCCACCATCTCTACCGTCCAACTAGTCCATTTTATTACTCTTTCATCCGAGTCTGTACTCCCTCGATGGATCAGAACGACCCTGAGAAGGTCACCTTCCAAGTCACCGGTGCGTTTCGACGTCGAAACTGACTGGTTGATAAAGTTCGCTCACGTACGCTGACGTTTTCACAGTCAATCGATTGACTGTCTCATCCCGGCTTCCAAAACAAGACCTCCGCGTCACTGTTGGTGTCGGCAATGAGTCTAAAATCACATGTTCTGGCAAACTATCGTGGGGTCGCCAAACAGTGATATGGAACCACCCTTTTCTTTTGCAAGTGTGATAATAAATGTTGTAGGTATAATTACTGATATATTCTTTCCACAGCACAGCACTTCCCTCCACTTCTGTCATGGTTGCTGTTGGTGCTCTTCCAGAAGAGTTTAGTTCTAGATGGGACAAGCAGCTGTTGGGTAAGCAAATAGTGACAGATGTAGTTACCATGTTGGAGCATGGTGATGAGTGGAAGTGTATGTCCTACTACTACCTCTCTGAGTCTGGTACTTACAGTAATTGAGTACTAGACAATGTGCCTAGAGAACCTGATAGTGCAGCAACTCTATCCATGACATGCACAGCCTGTGATGTTGTAAGTTCTATATACACTGGATGTCAACTTGGACATGGTCAAATGTGTTTTAGATTTCACTCAATGAGCATAACTGTCTGCCAGCTCTAGAACAGTATAGTATCAGCCTATTCAACTTTGGCATTAAAGTCAGAAATATGCCATGTTTGTTTGTACAGATTGAACTAGGTCTGGCAAGGTTGGATCTTTGTTCAAAAAATCATCAAGGCTATATTAGTATCCTCTATGCTCTTTCATATTCTTTCCAAACAAGCTATCTTCAAGGAGGCAATGTCTCACACATCAAAAAATCCATTGAGATCTCTGAGACCATGTTGGATCTCTGTCCAGTAGACCATCCATTGTACCCTAAAGTACTTGGAAGACTTGCAACAATCTTGAAGAATTGCTACAAAATCCAAAAGAATAAAGAAGGCTTGGATAGAATCATGATGATAGAAAAGAAGATACTGGAACTGTGCCCACCAGGTCATTCAGAGCATGCAAAAGCTCTTGGAAGACTTGCAGAATCATTGAGGAATTCTTATGATACATATGGGGATGTGATGGATCTCAACAATGCTATTGAAATGGCAGATAAAAGGGCTCAGCTGCATGCAGTAGAAGATATCTACTATGTTGAAGCTATTGGGAATCTTGCAACATATCTGAATGTACGATATCATAAACAGAGAAACCTGCTGGATTTAAACAGGGCTATCAATCTTCAAGAAAAGATGCTTGACCTCTGTCCACCAGGTCATCCATCTCATGGGCTTTCTCTCTGGAGGTTAGGAATTCCCTTAAGGGACCACTTTAATGCAACAGGAGACCACTCTGATCTAGTAAAGTCAATCAAGCTGTTTGAAAAGTCTTTGGCCACCTACTCAACCCAGCAGCAAGAATTTGCACTGGTTGTTAAAGAACTTGCTGCAACTATCCTCTTACAACTCAAGGTTTCACCTTCTCCTCAATCACCTCCACTAAACAAGGTCTTTGAAATCTACAGGTTGTTGAAGAAATGTGCACCAGCAGTTTCACTGGATCTGTGGGAGGCAACCCAGGCCTGGGTTAGTGATGCTAAAAAATACAGTCACTCTTCTGCTCTGGAGGCCTACCAAGCATCAATTAACACACAAGAGCACCTCACCTCATATACTGCAAGACATGGTAACTTGCAAATGGCAGTTGAGTTCTTTGAGCAAGGTCATGCAAATCTGTGGAACCAACTTGCGCACTTTGACACTTCTATTGCTGTCTTGGACAATCTGGGTAGTGAAGGTCATGAGCTGGGAAGGGATTTCAAGCGGCTGAGTGCAGCTCTCAAGAAGCATGCGGTTGAAGGATCTGGAGGCAATGGTTCGTATTGGAGGGTCCAGGAGGAATGGCAGTCTTTGGTACAGAGGATTCGCCGCCTGGATGGCTTTTCACGATTCTTCTTACCCCCCCGTTTCGAGGACCTCCAATGTGCCGCCGAGGATGGTCCGATCATCATTGTGAATGCAAACAAAGACAATTGTGATGCCCTCATTGTTCTCCACTCTGGTCAACCTGTCCACATTCCCCTTCCTTGCTCTCTCGCCGACATCATCCAACTATGCTCACAGTTATCCGAACTCACACAGGATCCGGATGTGTATGAAGACCACAGAGAGTCATGGATGAAGCAGATTCTGCGCGAATTGTGGTCACTTGCAGTCGCGCCGATTGTCGACGTACTCCAGAACGATGTTCGGCTTCCCCAGGGTTCACGGATCTGGTGGTGTCCGACCTCGAAATTCACTGTTCTTCCATTCCATGCTGCAGGTCCCTATCAAAAGGGGAAGAAGAATCTCCTCGATATCTATGTCTCTTCATACGCCCCCTCCCTCTCCACTCTCATTCGTACCCGCGATCGTGCGCGTTCCCAGAGGGCGGCCCGCGACGCATCTGGAGTGCCAAACGTGATGTCGTTTGCCGCCATCGGTCAGGGAAAGCCGAGTGCAGATACAAATCTCCCTGATCTACCCGAGGTGGAACTCGAAATCGACAGTATTTGGACCAAGACCGATATACCCCCGGATGTGACATTCGAGGCTGTCACTGGTGCTGCGGCGACCATCGAGGGCGCTGTGCAGGCATTCCGTGACCACCGATGGGTCCACGTCGCCTGTCACAGTGCGCAGCATGCAGAAAAGCCGTTCGAATCATGGTTCGCCATGGGAGATGGCAAGCTCACTCTAATGCGCATCATCCAGGAGCGATACACCGACTCTGAGTTTGCGTTCCTGTCGGCATCCCATACAGCATTGGGGGACGAGTCGACCCCGGACGAGGTGCTCCATCTTGCGGCTGGGATGCAGTTTGCGGGGTTCAATGGGGTGATTGGGACCCTGTGGAAGGTGGACGATTCTGTCGCGCACCAGGTGGCCACTCGGTTCTACAAGGAGATGTTCAAGCGCCCTGTGATCGATTTTGAGCATGCAGCTATGGCATTGAACACGGTGATGTTGGCGACAGTGGACGAGGTGCCGTTGATGAAGCGGATCGTGTATGTGCATATCGGGATATGAGCCCACTGATCAACGTAGGTTCTTGTCCTGTCGACATCGAGATATTTCTTTCAGATATACTTTCCATCCCGCCCTGTACCATATCCTAATTTTGATATCATGCTTGTGTGTATGGAAATTCGAGCCCCGCTTTTGATGCAAGGCTGGTTTTGTACGAAGCAATATTTCACATACAGTTTTTCAAAATGCGTTGCATGATATCCCAACTTTGGTCTTCCAACTTTGAATGCCCAGCATGGTCGGTGTATCAAATGAGACGATTGTTGGATCACGAGTGTGGTCCAGGGAAGATGTACGCTTTATGCTCGCTCACTCTTTCAGTACCGACTGCCATACGTAGCACGAACGCACCTGCGAGTTCGCAGTGTAACTGTCATAACTATCGGTGTCGAAGTCTAGCAAGCTAGTTGATGTAAAATAAGGATTTGCGATGTATGCGCCGAATCGGTTGTGGCGACAGTCGTTACAGTGGAGATGGATTCCAGGGCCAACGCACTACAATCAACTGGCCACCTAAGACACTCGTCGCGTTAGGTCACACTAAGAGAAGCTCTCGTGGACCATCTGTGCTCGCACTAAATTCATTCCATGTTAGCCGAACAGGTGTGACTCTAAATCATTTACTGGTATGGTGTAATAGAATCGGAGGTCCTTGCCTCAGCCCTCTGTTGAACGAATTGGGTTGTACGGTTGGTATGCCTGGTCGGTCTTCACCCATAACGTGTTGCCAGGGCTTTGCATGGCCTCGTGTAGTGGCAACCTTCACCAGTTCCTGCCTCTAGGTTTCCATCGTCCGAGCCTCCCCGTCGTTGTCGAGTCCTTGTTCGTTCTGGGTGACTTCGCCCGGGTTCGGTAGCAACGCTTTGTGCTCGTTGCGCGGCCGATCTTGTGATTAACGGTGGTTGCGAGACGACGAGGTGGCAGCGTCAGCTTGGATATGGATGACTGGGTGCAATCGTGTGACGATCAATATTAGTGGGGTGGGGAGGAATTGTGGATCTCAATATGAACTGTCCTCTCACGGTGGGCTCCGATGTGTAGATTTAAGGTACGAGCGGCGGGTTTTTGGAAAGCGACTTCAGACGAGGAAGGGAACTGCAGTGGAATAGGACACAAGTGATTGTATGATGATGATCATGTACATGGGCGCACCGGGCACCTAAATACTATACAGTGCGACAAAGACAATCGTGGTACTTTAAGTAGGAAAGGGATGGACGCGTATGTAGTAACAAAAGGGATAGCATGGCGTTCATGGTACATGAAAGGAGAGAAAAGGGAAAGATGGACAGCCGTATGTAGCCATGGACTTCGTAGCCGACGACCTTTGACGACCCGAACGCCGTCCATTCCTCACAGAAGGGACAACTATTCGACTATTTGTTCGTCAGAGGGTTGACCTGACTCGACCACAGCGTCACCAAGTCTTTCAGCGGTTGCAACGCCGGGGAATGGTCCAAGAATTGCTGGACAGTGGAGATTATCGTCTCCACGGCGGGCCGCTCCTCTACCTGAGACCAGCACTGTCCGATCAAGCTCCAGTAAGAATCCTTCAGCATCTCGCACTCTGGTCGACCTGGCTTCAGGCCTGTCAACAGGCATCGGACGACGGCTCCATCAGATCGCAATTCAGACCAGGGCTGTTTACCAGACAACACCTGCAATACAATCAGAGTGGTGTCATCTATAATGTCCGACGTACTTGCCTGGAGAGCAAGACATCCAAACGAGTATACATCACTCTTTGGCGTCCTCTCAGACATATCGTCTGAATCAATCTGCTCAGGTGCGACCCAGCGCAATGCTCCCGGACGCGTAGTGGACCTTTGTAGATAGGTCAGTGCCTCCGGAATATCCCCTATCAGGGAAGAATATCCGAAATCGGCCAGGCGGGCGTCGCAATTTTCGTCAAGCAGGACGTTGTTCTGTCATTTGGTCAGATTGAATGCACTCCGATGGTTCTACGCTCGCGTACACAATTCAGGTCACCATGAACGACCTGGAGAGAATGCACTGTGGACGGTCTTAATTCTCATCCATCAGAAATGATGAATGATTGGACCCACAGTAGTGTAATCCGTTGGCAATGTTCAGTAGCTATCATGCAAAATCAATGAGCATGGAATCAATTGACATATGATCAGACTTACCAACTGAAGCCGGTGACCGACACCGAGATTGGGATTGTACGTTTGCATAAATTGGTGAAGAGACCCGTTGGGCATCCACAACGACACCAACGACATTGCGCCACACATTCCGAATCCGTTCGCAATGCCGAGAAATGGAACCACGTTCGGGTGATCGAGTCTCCTCCAAATTCCGAGTTCTCGATGGAGCATCTATGTCGGTGAATCATGTACGTCGATTTCGTGAACCAGTTCAGCCAACTTACCTTGTGAGATCCACTGCATACATCCCCATCTAGTCCGAACTTGAATCGGAATGCCTTTACTGCAACCTGGGGACGAGGTAAATTGAATGTAATTCAAGTCATAAGCGACGGATGAACCTCAAAGTTCGGGACACCACGACGCTGATACTGACATCGGTAGACATCACCAAAACCGCCTCCTGCAGAATATTGATTGGTATTCCTGACGATATAGGACGTGAGGTCTAGTGGAGGAGGTTTATTGACACTAGTAAACGTGTGTTCGAACGAAGGAGGCAGTTTGTCGAGGCGCGGTGGCAGATGTATCTGAGAGTGTGTGGAGAGTGATTACTACAAGGACCCTGCGAGATTGGGCGAGTGGTTACCCCATTCGAGACAGTGCCTCTCCTAGGTGCCCTCCACAGAGATATCCTTTGACACTCCGCAGATGCAACAAACTGACCGCAGGGGGAGAAGCAAACTTGGTATATAACCCCGCCATGCTGAAGAGGCATTCCCACAGGGTTACCAGTAGCTGCATCCCAGAAACGAACAGTTTTATCCGAGGACGCGCTTGCAAGGACTGATCCATCTGGGGAAAGGGAGAAAGAAATTATCCAGTTGGTGTGGCCCGTCCACGGTTGTCCGACTGGTTCTCCTGTAGCCGAATTCCAACAACGAATCGTTTTATCGGATGAGCCAGAAAAGAGCCTGCTGCCGTCGCGTGACCACAACAGACCCCGGATCCATTCGTGGCTTGTTAACGGACCGAGAGCGAGTTCGCCATTGCCGACGTCATACACGCGGATGTCTGTGTTTGCTCCACATGCGAGTTTGTCGCCGCTGGGAGAAAACGCGATGAAAAGGACCTGTGTGCTGATGTGAATGGATCGGATTTGCTTGAAATCCTCTGTGCTGTAAATAGAAATTGTGCTTCCCGAACCGACCGCAGCGAGTCGACCATCTGGCGAAACTGCGATACACTCGCACTTGGGACAAGTCCATTCTTTGACGAGCTGGTAGGATTCGACATCCCAGAATTTGACACTCTTCAAGGATTTGCTGATGATGTACCTGCCATCCCGAGTTACAATGACCTTGCAGTCTCCCGCGCCGTCGTGGCCCCACATGTCGGGCCCTTGCTTCCCGTTTTCCACATTCCAGACACTAACAATTTCCGGAGAGCCGACGACAATTCGTCCTCCATCAGAGAGATATGCGAACGATGTTATTTCTGATGTCATCGTGAGCACTGAATGTGGCTGAGAATAATCGTTGTCGCCCTCGCGTGGTGCAGCGCTTGACATGGTGGTGGCAGTTCGTTTGCTGACAAGCTGGGTTTTCGTCGAGGCGAGGTAAGTGCAGGCGCTGAAAGTATGGAGGAACTTACTTAAGGTCTACAGCACGTTTTATCCACAGGGCCACGCGGTAACGGCGTTGCATGAGGCAGTGACTAAATTTCAAGCACCAATCAAATTCTCGGGACTCCTCTCTGTGGAGTTGGCGAGACATCTGCAGTCATTGGTGAAAGCTCGGTACCACGGAGGGCGTGATCAAACCGAGCCAACTCTCTAGTGAACGAGTCGTCGTCGTCATCTCTTCTTTCAAGCCGACAGGTATCTCCGACGGGCGACTCAGAAAGTCCTCTCAGCATCAATCAGCCAGCCAGCCGGAGCGTCAAAGACCACGCAGATATCTTTAGCTTGGCTCACTATACTCATGTCGGTACTTGGCCATCCATGCTTTCAAGTTGCTTTCTGGCCTGTTGATCGTGGATGGATCCAACAAGAATGGCCGTTACTGCACGCGGCTGGCAACAAAGCAAGCAAGGCACAGGGAAACCAGACCAGATCGGAACGTGCAATGTCACCGGAAGAAACAACATGCATTCTAGACGAGCTTCGTGCTGGCGCCGTCGCATCGTCGTTCGAAGCGCGATGGTGCATGGAGGAATAGGCGACAAGGCGAGGGAGACATGCTTTGAATTGGTGCACGAAGCCTTCCGAGGGACACATGAAGGTCTATTTTCCTTTTGCTCACGTCAAACTGACGGACTTGACATTGGTGCAGATTACCACACATAGGCCATGGCACGCCTCGTCGCGTGCCTGTCGACGACGAACCCACACTCGCTCAGATTGGTCGTCAAGTGAGATGTTTGGTTTTCCTTGGTCGGTGTTGACGTCGACGCTCGCCGTTTTACTGTAGCACATACCTTGTCTCTGGAACGTTTCTGTTGGTGTTGTCCTCGCACACCGTCCTCGCAGTCCTCCGACTCGATGGTGAGGATGCAGATGACCACACCCTACTCCGAGCTGACGAGACACTGTTCGCCAAACTGTGCGTGCTGCGCAGCGTCGCGCTCAAGGTCAAGGAGAGCGTGGCGAACGAGCGATCCGTGATCTCACGTCCGGCACGAGACCCGCAGGAAATTCTGGGGGAGATGGCGGCTTGAGTGAAGAGGGGGGCGGATAGGGAGAATAGCTTGGCGGGGATATTCTGAGCGAGGGACAGAACTCGCGTTGGTCATAGGAAAAGTGCAGCACGTTTTTTCCTATCATGAATACAGAGTTAGGGAGTCCCAATACATGGGGGGTATACCCGGAGTGCACGCGACCCACATTAACCCCCATGGTCATGAATTTGTACGAACATGCCGAGCGCGTCTGCAGCCCGCGTGCGCACAACAAAGCTCGTCAGATTGAGGCTGACAGACTCGACAGTCCTCCGCTGCAGCTGAGGAAAGAATGGCTTGATGGTGGCCTCGTTGGTGCGTTTGACGAGATCTCTGATCGCGTACGCGGCATTCTCGCGCTGTCCGTTGCTCCCCATGGTGAGACCGGCCATAATTTGGGCATACTGGATGGACCACGCCCTCGGGAAGACTGAACCGAGGCACCGTCCGTCCCGGTG
>JBBPLU010000575.1:0-14358 GCA_038089935.1 Boletellus emodensis | reverse complement strand
TTGCTGAGGGGAACCGAAGGTGGGATAGTGGGATGAGTGATTACCTTGTTTGCTTGGCAAACTGCGCATCCTGCGACGAAACGGCGAACGTAGGTGCTCAATCCGGGCCACCAGTAATCCTTTTGGAGGAGATTTTGCAAATGGAAGATTCCAGCATGTGCTCCAGCGGGGGAGATGTGTATGGAATGCGCCAAATCATGTCGTGCCCCCTCGGGTACGTAGAGGCGATTTTTGAAATAGAGGAGGTTGTCATCGTATTGCCAGTCAGATTGGTGTGTTCGTGGGAAAAGAGGGGATCCCTCCTGTAGGGCTTTGAGTGCGGAGAGTACTAAGGGATCCGTCGGGGAGAATTCAGAAAGTTTATCTCTTAGGGCCGTATCGATGATTCGGATGAAATGGTCTTCCGAAATGAGGATTACATCCTGGTTGTCATGGGAGATATCCACTTCTGCTCGTCGGGAGAGAGCATCTGCTGGTCCCATCTGCGTTCTGGGGGTGTGCTGAAATTTGAGATCAAAGTCTTGGAGGAAAAGCATCCATCTGGCCTGTCTTCGTGACAGTTTGTGGGGTTGTTTGAAATACGCCAGGTTTTTATGGTCGGTGAGGATGGTGACAGGATGTGCAGTTCCCATAAGGTACTGTCGCCAATCCTCCAGCGCACGGATAACCGCTAGCAACTCCCGGTCGTAGATGTTGTAGTTCCTTTCCTCAGGAGAAAACGTTTTTGAAAAGTACGCGCATGGATGGAGATCACCGTTATTGTCCTTTTGCATCAGCACTCCTCCACAAGCGGTAAGGGAGGCGTCGGTCATTACCCAGAAAGGTTTTTCTGTCTTTGGAAGTTGGAGTACCGGTTTCGTCAGGAAAGCTTGCTGTAAGGTTCCAAAAGCTTTTTGGCATTCCGGAGTCCAGTTCCAAGTTGTTGATTTCTTGGTTAGGTCATGGAGGGGACGGCTGATTCCTGAGAAATTCGGTATGAACTTCTTGTAAAAATTGCAGAACCCGATAAACGATCGGACTGCTTTGACAGTGGTCGGTGGGGTCCATTTGTGGATGGCTTCCAGTTTAACCGGGTCTAGAGTGATCTGCCCAGGTCGTACTATCAGCCCCAGGTATTCTACCTCCGTTACGTTGAACGAGCATTTTGAGAGTTTCAAATAGAGTTTATGCTCTCTCATTCGTTGTAGGACCCGGATGGTTCTCCGATGGTGTTCTTCTGGGTCGTTATCCGTATAAATGATGAGATCGTCCATGTAGATCTCCAGCCATCCTTCTGCAATCATGTCTCCGAAGATGCTGTTCATCATAGCTTGGAATGTTGGGGGGGAGTTGCTCATCCCAAAGAACATTACTAGCGGCTCGAATAGTCCTAGTGGGGTGATGAAGGCCGCTTTCCAGGTGTCTTCTCTTTTTATGAGCACGTTGTTGTATCCCCATCGGACATCGAATTTGGAAAAGAGGGTGGCGTCTTTTAGCTTATCGATAAGGTCCGGGATCAAGGGTAAGGGATATGCGTTTTTGATGGTGTGCTCGTTGAGGTATCTGTAATCCTGGCAGGGGCGTAGTCCTCCATCTTTCTTTTGAACAAAGAAGAATGGCGAAGCTTGGGGGGATTTAGAGGGTATGATTTTTCCGGATTTCAGATGTTCGGCGATGAAATCTTTACAGGCCTGGAGTTCTTTCGGGTTTAGCGGATAGGCTTTCGCCACTTTTGGCACGAATGAGTCGTCAAGTTCGATGGTGTGGTCATATGGACGAGAGGGTGGCAACTCTCCTTCTGCGGGTTCTCCGAATACATCTAGGTATTCTTGATATTGGGACGGTAGTTTGATTTCATCCTTAGTGGCCTTTTGTGCCAGCTCAGTTGAGAGGGTAGTGTGGGCTATCGTTTCTTTCTGTTCCAGATAGCGAATCAGGTACCGTTGATCTACTGGATCTCCAGTATCAGTTTTTGATTCGGGAATAGAGATCCTTCCCTCCGCCCAATCTATCTTTGGGTTGACGGCTCGTAGCCACGTCATTCCTAGAATGGTTTTTTCATTTCCGCAGTCTATCACCATAAACCTGGTTTTCTCTTTTCGCTTTCCTGTTTGGAGGGAAAGAGTCACAGTCGATTGTATGGTTCCGTTTTTATTCTGAGTTCCGTCTACGTTGTGCGCTAAGATTGGTTGTCGTAGTTGCTGAGTTTTTAACCCATGTTGTAATACCAGGAATTTGCTGATGAAGCATCCCGTTGCTCCACTGTCGATGAGCACTGTTGCTTCAATGGTTTTCTCGTCGTCTGTAAGGTGAATGGGGATTTTGATTGCTCTAGAGTTTGGTCCAGATACGAATACAGGAGCGACGATTATAGGGGAGGGAAACGGAGCCATTGACCTCGGTTTCCCTTTTAAAAACCCTCCGAAGTGGTCAACTTTCGCACTTCTTCTTCATCGGCCGAGGTGCATACTTTGAGAATGCGGAGAAGTTCCTCTCTAGGGAGTTCAGATCCTTCGAGAAACTTGGAGAGGTTGTCTTCAACCACCTCCACCGCTTTGATTGTCTGAGGCTTGGGGTGCGTTCCAGTTTTAGGGGATCTCCTTCCTCCTTCAGTGCGAGGATGGTTAGACGATCGACATCCTACCCGGTGGCAGATGAAGCATTGATTGTTTCTCATGTGAGTTGCTCGTTCTACCGGGGTGAGTCGAATGGTATCGACGTCCATTGCATTAGGGTCTCTGGCAGAGCGGGAAGATCCTCCTCCTGGAAGGGGAATGTAGTTTCTCCTTTCTCTTAACTTCCTCAACCTCAGGATATTCTCGTTGAACACCTGTGCCTTCTTGATCCAATCCCTCCATTTCGTCGGCTGAGGATTGATTGTTGCCATCATGTTGGCCAGTTTATAGTCCACTCCTCGTCGGAGGACATCGATGAGGTCGTCGTCATGTCCTTCATCCATTTCGGCTCGGCCCATGGCCAGCTCAAAGCTTGCGATGAAAGCGTCAAAGTCGCCTCTCTTCTCCCTAGGAGTCAGGCCGCTTTCTTTATCGTCGCGGTACTGCGATTGTCGCATGTCGTAGAGATTATTCCTAGATCTCTCCTTTTCTCCAGTCGGCACAAACGAGGTGGAGAAGTCTTCCATGAACCAGTCCCACGTTACCCCAGTTCCGGCTGCTAATCCTTGCAGCTTCTTATAGTAAGATTCGGCAAATACTGCCCCTCTGCCTTTGCTCATCTTATTAAGGCAGGTTAAAATCATAGCCTGGTCGTTGTTCCTATACGTCCCTTCATTGATGATGAAGTATGCCGACATGGCTAACATCCATCGCTGAGCATCAGCGGCATCTCCTGAAAAGTTGGCAGGTAAAGCCACTTTCAGCTCGGAGGTTCGTTCGTTGTTTCCTGACATCTCGAT
Organism: Boletellus emodensis; assembly: GCA_038089935.1. NCBI lineage: Eukaryota > Fungi > Basidiomycota > Agaricomycetes > Boletales > Boletaceae > Boletellus > Boletellus emodensis. The sequence continues at coordinate 10,964 of JBBPLU010000575.1, read as the reverse complement.
GTCGTCTTCTTCTACTTCTTCTTCGACGGAAAGTACTCTGATCTGTGGGATAGGAGAAGGTTCGAATGGGAGAGCAGGTCCTAAAGTTTCCTCGGTGGGCTGCGTGCAAGGTGGAGGAGAGTTGTGCGAGGGGAGTGCAAACTCTTCAGTTTCCGTGGTTAAGACCGGGGGAGCGGGAGTCCCTGAGGTTCTTCTCTTCCTTCGGGAGGTAAGAAGGGGGTTTGGGGGAGGTTGAGGTCTCTGAGAGCTGGAGGCTATCCTGGTGGATGGTACAGGTGATGCCGCCTGGTAGGGATTTATAAAATCCGGTACCGATGGTTGGAGGGAAGGGGAGCGGGGGTGTTCAGGTGCGTCTACTGGGATAGTGTCGTCAGAGTCGTCCTCAGGGAGTCAGTACGACATGGTGGGAGTGGGGGAGTCCTACTGCGAAGAGCAGGGACAAGAAGAGAGCTAGTTCTTTTGTTACGTATATGCGAAGTTCCGGAGCGTATGCTTGAAGTAACCATTGATGTCGAAGTCGGAAGTCTCGCTATCCTCTTGAGGACTCGCGGAGGGACCAGAACTAGCGCGTAGATTGCGTAGAACTAGCTGAGGAATACATTGTACAGTAGGTCGTTATAAATATCCAGACAGAGCTGTACCCATGGGCTAAAAGGGAGGTTGTCTAAGTATGGGTAAAGGTACCTTTGCCTATATCTGGGAGGTGTCTGATTATGGGTAGTGGGAAAACATGACCGCAGCAAGAGATGGGTCAAGGGGAGTGCAACGTCCGTAGTGATAGGAAGTGAGTCAGAAACAAGGTGACGCTTACCCGGTTATGGAGGAATGGAAGACCGGGTAAGGGAGGTTATCGATCCCTTCGAAGGGACGTCCCTCAAGTACATAAAATAAGTCATCAGCATAGACGGAACAAGAAAAGGGGCGATCATAAAGAGATTCGAACCACTGCTGCTCCAGGACCAACGCTTCGTTTGTAACAGACGGTGATAGTCAAATAGCAATGATGAGCGATAAGGAGCCTGTTACGGCGACAACGGTCAACAACGATGACACTCACGTAGTCGAATGGCAACGATAAGCGGTGGGGAGCCTGTTATGAATGGAATTTGGGGTTGAGAACAGAGCAGGAACCGCTCTGAAAGCCGGAAACCGTCTGCTGGCAGTCCCAGACAGCGTGATTGGCGCATGAGGGCAGGATAGTTTGGTGTGAATTTAAATGATATAAGCAGCATAAGCAACCACGTGACATCCTGAGTGCCCTCTAATGCTATTAAGGTAGACTTCACTCAGATCCAGCAAACCTCAGGGTCAAAAGCGTGATTTTGCATGACAAAAGCCTTTAAAATGTATAGGATACTTGTACAACACAGATAGCTACAATCGGTTGACATCAAATTGTTGTAATCTATATTCTTAACCCTTTGATGACCTTTCTTCTTTTTTAATGTTACACTGGCACAAGAAGATGAGTTTTCAGTAGTTAGCAGGAAAAATAAAATGTGGACTCTGTTACCAAACATTGCCGCTGTGCCAAGCCGGACTTTCCGAGACACGTCGGGACAGTGGCACAATGCATCAGTGACTCGGCGGACTGCACCGTGCAACATTTGGCCAATGCCCAAGAGGTCAAGGAGGGCTCAAGTTGCTATAGCAAATCTTCCATGCAGCTGGGCCAAGAAACCAAGGCCTCTATCAGATTCAGACTCCAGGTCAGATTCACAAGCTCAACCCACCAGAACAGTTCACAATGAGTCCGGAGCTGACAGAACCCATACTGTATTGGGCCAACCCGGACACACTACTAGCCCAGAACCCCTGTAGGTCATTTCACGTCAACAAATCTGCATATATCATGTTACTGCAGACAGACTCAATAACTTTCCCCTGGAATCTGAGTATTCTGATCCTTCAGACTCAGAGAGTGACGAGGATGACTTGGAAGAGTGGCTTAACAAAGAAGACTCAGAGGAGGCCTACGAACCAGAGATCACAGAGGGCTATGAGGAATTGGACCTTGGACTCCACACCCGGTCAAGTCACTATAGTGCTTCTGACATGGACTCTCAGCACTGTATTTCAGAGCCTACCATGTCTACCCAATTACCATGGCATTCCTTTGAGTACCGTACACCTCCAAAGGTTAACGCTGCAAGAGCTGCACTCATGGATCTAAAAGATATCCTCAATCCACCTCGCAGCACAGGCTATGGCTATCACACACCAACCATTAACCACCATCTTGAAAAACGACTATTATGGCTTCAGTGTTACGCAGACGCGTACCTCGAGTGGACTAGGACTGACCTAAAGGCAGGATGCTCACGAAGAGGTACAACTCAGCCTAAAGGGAGACTATACGTTCCTTGGTAGGAACGGACTAGGATCACGATCGGAGAGGATCCAACAGAGGACTCAAGAGTACGCTTAGATTGCGTAGAATGAGAATGAGAATACAAAGTGTTGTACTACGGCTTATATAGAAAAGAGGAATGCGCACGGACCAAGAGGCCGCGTAAGCGAAGAACACCGTAGTAAGGGAAAGAACAAAGGACGCGTAATCAGAGAAGGACATAGAATGTGGTAGAAGTGGAGTGAGTAATCAGTATGACTACAAAGAGAGAAGCGGAGGGAAGTAGTCAAGATAACACACGTGTACCCTTGGATTGTTTACGATCAAGAGAAAGACTTCGTAAGAAAAGTAAGTCGAGGACGAAGATGAGAAGTGACGAGGATGTTGTTACGCGAATGCGTACCTCGAGTGTGCTGGGACTGACCTAAAGGCAGGACGCTCACGAAGAGGTACAACTCAGCCAATAGGGAAGCTATACGTTCCTGGGTTTGGAACGGACTAAGGACTCAAGCGGAGGAGATCCAATGGAGGACTCAAGAGTACGCTAGATTGCGCAGATCGAGAATGAGAATACAAAGTGATGTACTACGGTTTAAATACGAAGGAGGAATGTGCACGGACCAAGAGGCCGCGTAAGCGAAGAATACCGTAGTAGGTCAAAGAACAAACGACGCGTAATCGAAGAAGGTCGTAGAACGTGATGGAAACGAAGTAAGCAAGATTACGAGGAGAGAATTGGGGCGAAGTAATCGAGGTAGCAGACGTGTACTCTGGGATCGTTGACGACCAAGAGAAATACCTCGTAAGAAAAGTGGATAGAGGACGAAGACGTGAAGCGGCGAGGACGACGTAGAAGAAATAACAAGATGTGCGAGAACGGGGACAAAATCGTAACAGATGACGTAGAAGAAAAAGGAGGATGTGCGAGTAAGGGGACAAAATCGTAACATTCAGTACTTTCTCTCTGCTTTTGTAGATGGTGCGCCATGGATCGCAGCTGCACTCAAGATGGCAAAGTTTGTCGGAAAAGGACCTCATCTGGCCAGAAATCTTCAGTACTGGGCAAAGGCCTTTATTATGGACCAGGCAAACCTACCATCAGCAAACCATGGTACTCGTATCACAAAGTCAGCTATGGATGATGAGGATTTACGAGAGGAAATACTCGCACACCTGCGATCCCTTGGAAAATATGTGATAGCACAGTCAGTAGTTGACTATCTGGCTATCCCTGATGTCCAACAGCAGTTCAATCTATCTAAAACTGTCTCATTAGTGACAGCACAGCGTTGGATGGAGTGCACTGGCGGTTTCTCCTGGACTACAGCTCGGAATGGCCAGTACGTCGATGGACATGAGCAAGAGGATGTTATCGAATACTGGCAGAACATATTCCTGCCAGCATGGTATGCGCTTGATCTCAAAACAAGAAAATGGTCAGCACACAATGTTGATCAACTTGAAGAAGGACAATCCCTACCTGATCGACCCATCGTTGTGTGGTTTCATGACAAATCCACATTTTATGTGTACGATCGACGCAAGAAACGTTGGGTTCATTGTGATGAAAAACCCACACCGCAACCCAAGGGAGAGGATTTATCCTTGATGGTATCTGACTTCGTGTCTGCAGATTACGGCTGGCTGCAATCCCCTGGTAGAAAGGAGTCAGTGCGGGTGTTGTTCCATGCAGGAAGAGCTCATGATGGTTACTTCACAAACGACGAAATCATCCGCCAAGTAGAGATGGCTATGACTATCCTGGAGGCGCATTTCCCCCATGAGGATCATGTTTTCATCTTTGACAATGCAAGGACACACCTGAAACGAGTGGGGGATGCACCATCTGCCCGCAACATGCCATGCGGCTGTACGGACTGGGGAATTTCTATTCCAAAGAAAGGTCAGGATGGAAAGCAAATATACGATGCGGACCACAAACCTATCATGGAGAAAATCCATATTGCTGATGGTTTCCATAATGGTGCTACACAGACATTTTATTGGCCTGACAGGCATCCAGATGCTGGCCGGTTCAAGAGGATGGCTCAGATCCTTTCTGAACGTGGTTTCAATGTCAATGGACTTAAAGCACAGTGCAAAAATTTCAAGTGCCCACCAAACTCCACCTCTTGCTGCTGCCGTCGTCTTCTCTTCTCACAACCGGACTTCACGAACATTGAATCACGCTTGGAAAAAGTTTGTCGAGAGCAGGGCTTCCAGGTTCTCTTTCTTCCTAAATTTCACTGTGAATTGAACTTCATTGAACAATGCTGGGGATATGCGAAGCGCCTGTACCGCTGCTATCCACTGTCATCGAAGGACAGTGACCTTGAGCAAAATGTGGTCCAAGCGCTAGACTCAGTTCCTCTCACGAGCATGCGAAGGCAAGTCTTTATCAGATTAAACTCTGATAAGCCAGCTTACACATCAGTCACAGGTTTGCTATCAGATCACGCCGCTTCATGGATGCATATCTCAAGAGCCTAAATGGGAGGCAGGCAGCCTGGGCCTCAAGGAAATATCGCGGTCATCGTGTTCTCCCCATATCCATCATGAACAAGCTTGAGATTGCTCAAATTCAGTAAACAAAAATATTCATTGTCTGCAGGACTAGTACATCATATCATATTCAACTGATCTTTGAGATGCGTGCTCAGCGCTCAGCATCCGGCCCCGGCCCTTGAGTCTACCGCTGTCGCCGTCGCTTAGTGTAGTATCCCACACTCGCTTGATCTGCTCCCCGCCCGCATGCTTCTTTGTCCCTGTGTCACACGTCAGTCACAGGACCCTGAGGTTTGCTGGATCTGAGTGAAGTCTACCTTATTAGCACGTTCTCAACTCTTCTGTGCCCTTCAGCTATGGGGGTCATCTGTCATACTAGTATTTGGGTATATTGCTCGATATCGTAGCCACTGTGTCATGTATTTTTGTTTCTGCAGTAGTTAATACTTCTCGAACTTGGGCATGGCATGAAAAATTCTCGTGTGCACTCCGTAGTCATCAAAATTTTCGAAACATAAACACACGACACAGTAACTATGATGTACCTAGATCACTTACAGGTGATTCCTATGGCCGAAGGGCACGGGAGAGTCGGGAACGCGCAATACAAGCTGGAAACCTCACGAGCCGCTTTTTTTTTACCCAGTCGAGAATAGATATCTTTCAAAGTGGCTCTCATGATAGAGAACTGGAATCCGCACCTTCAGATCGTCCAAGCCACCTTTTCGTAACACGAGGAGAGCGGTCGAACATTGGGTGCTTCGGACGTGGTCACAAATTTTAGTTCACGGTCAGCGTAGCAGGCTGTTGAGAGGGCTGGGTGGCTTCGCCACCCAGCTCATGGTCTGTGTGCGAGGGAGGGTACTCGGGCTGTCATTCCCGCTTGCTCGTCCGTCTGACACCCTTCTCCGAGGATTAGGGTCGGGCCACGGCGAACCGTGTACAGTACGAGTAGAGGCGGGTAGGGGAATCGGGGGATAGGGCGGTTTCGAGCCTGCGAAAGCTCTCGTCAGGGGGCTGCCGCTACCCCGACCGTTACCCATCCGAGACCGTTTAGGGGATCAGCTACCAGTCTCAAGCCCTACCAGTGGAATAGGCCTATGCAGAGGGCATGGGACTGAGCCGGGCCCAAGGCGCGACCACCGGCGTGACTGGCTGCGAGTGGGGAAAAGTGCGAGTGGGGGTGGGGGAGGCTTCCCAACCGGCGTGAGCCTGATAAGCAATCACCCACAGGCACTGGACCAGAGGGATACCCTTTCGGGTCATCCGTCGGGATTTGAGGCGCTGCCATGCGGTACCCGCGGTGAGAGCCAACTCACCGGGGGCCCCCTCTCGCCATCTGCAGAGATTCGACGAGCGACACAGAGTGAGAGCAGTCTTTGAGAACCAAAAATATCCCCCCTCCGACGCTCAAAAGTCGGCAAGGGAGCTCCTTGTCCTTCGACCACGTGGTACCCCAACAGGGACCCCGAAAAATCCAAAAAAGACAAAAGGTAGCCTCTCTCTATAGCTAAAACGCTAACTCTTCATCGAAGCCCTTACACCTAATACAAACGCACTCCCATCCCTCCGTGACGCGAGGACATCAGCATGGTCGGTAGTCAATCAGTCCTAAGTTGGACTGGCAGGGACTCCAAAACCCCGACTCCCACGATCCCAGCGGTCCCTAGCTCCAGAGTCACACGCAGTTCAGCTGGCACGGCCCGAACCACAACCACCCAAGAAATCAAAGCATCCAATGCATACTCAGTAAAAGATGCGGTAGGAGGTGCAGAGTATCTCTCAAAACACCTGATCACCATAGTAGGCGAACCTGTGACACTGGAACTTCTTGCATCGTCCCTATTCCACATAACGCAACTAAGTGGAATATCGCGAACGGCCATCGATGCTATCAGAGCTGTGGCCTTCCTGCTTGAGGAAGAAACGTCCTCTCGCACGGCCATGACTATCCTGAACCACTTAAAGGACACAATCGCCAAGGACGTCTCTACCCACGTCGTGGCCGCCATATCTCCCCAAGTAGCCAAGATCCTCCAATCGTCTGAGGCGTTGGATGTAATCGTAGCTAAAGCCCCTTCATCGTTCACCTCCCCGGAAACTACACTGAACTCTCCAAAATCCTACAGCGAAGCGGTCAAATCAAACTCTACGTCAGCGCAGCCTTGCAATCCGGCGGTGGCAAGAGCCTTTGTTAGGGAGCGACAAATCCTCCTGGACCCTACGCCCGGCAATACCCTCCACGACTTCTCGGACACCACGACCTCCGTAGCGCACAAACTCCAGGACTCCATTGCCCAGACCAAGGAGACATTCCCCGATGCCCCAGTAATTGAAGTTAAAGCGGTGGTCAAATTAAAAAACGGCGGTCTCATCGTGGAACTCAACTCGTCCCACGCGGCTAAGTGGATTCAAAGTGAAGCAGTTCTTCCCCTATTTCTCACTAACGTACATGCACCGGCGGAAATCAAAAAACGCACCTACCAGCTTATGGTACCCTTTCTCCCCATCTCATCCTCACCATACGACAAGGATTGGTTACGCCTGGTAGAATTAGAGAACAACCTGCAAGAAGGGGACATCGAAAGAGCGAAATGGATAAAGCCGATAGAAATGAGGAAACCCTCTCAGCGTGTCGCTCATGCGATTTTCTTTCTCTCTTGCCCGCACGCTGCTAACGTTCTCCTCAGAGACGGACTATATATCGCCAAAGAAAAGCTCCACCCAAAGAAAGAAAAACGAGATCCAATCCAATGCTATCGTTGCCATAGGTTTGGACACATAGGTAAAAACTGTAACTCTGACCACGACACCTGCGCAAAATGCGCCAAAGAATACCGAGCCGAAGAATGCAATAGCGAAACAATGTTGTGCATCAACTGCGGAGGAGAGGGACACGCCAGTAACGACCACAACTGTCCCACATATATCATTAAATGCGCGGAAACTGACGCAAAATTCCCAGAGAACTCGATGCCCTTCTTCCCCACCAGCGAAGAATGGACACATGCAATGCTCCCGCCCAAGTCTCCCATGCCAGCTACCACCCCCGCGTCGACCACAACTCAGACTGCGCCTACACGTCCCATGCGCCAAGCTACCCTTGCCCCGTTTACTACCCAATGCGGAAGAGGTAGAGGTAGGGGAGGAGGCGGAGGAAGAGGTTTTGCTAGGCGTCATACAGTAGGAAGAACCACCACCTCGGGAGCTGATCGTCACCATCCCGCAACGGGCTCCAATGCCATCCCTTCGCCTTCTTCATCTCCTACTCATCTGACGCAAAATACCCCGACCACTACGACCACAACCATGTTCCCACCGTCGAACACCCAAACCAGTCCCACCACCACCAATACTGCCACCACCGCCGTCATCGCCTCCTCCTCCTCAACTACAACTGCCCCTCCACTGCCCAGATCACAAACACCGGCGTCAAAAAGTAACGACACTCCCTACCACACACCTTCCTCATGAATAGCGAACGCCAACAAACATCAACGCTTAGGATATGGCAACAAAATCTGAATACCTCACAAACAGCACAGCAGGCGCTACTTAATACTACAAAAAACGCCAACTGGGACCTATTGGCTATACAAGAACCCTTCATCAACACGCTAGGTAACACTTACACCACTAAAAAGTTTCACGCAGTCTACCCAATGACCCGATACAAATCCGACAACAAATCGCGAGCGGTCACGCTCATCTCAACAAAAATCAACACGAACCAATGGACGCAAATACCCTTCCCGTCACACAACGTCGTAGTAATCAGGATTAAAAGAGAGAGCGGAAGCTGCGTAATTTTCAACATTTACAATGATTGCAATCACAACCAAACCCTAGAGCTCCTGAACGGCCACCTCGAGGCTAACATCCAAACCATACGCAACACAGATGACGACCACATGATCTGGCTAGGTGACTTCAACCGACATCACCCCCTATGGGAAGACGACAGCAACGATCACCTCATATCCCCACATCATCTAGAAGCTGCCCAACCCTTGATCTCCCTACTCGCTGAATACGGAATGATCTCCACCCTACAAAAAGGAACCCTGACACTACAAGCACTAAACACTAAGAACTGGACCCGCCCGGATAACATTTTCTGCTCTGACGAAATGTCTGAACTAATTATCCATTGCCACACAGAACCTGACGCACGAGGACCACGCATGGACCACGTCCCCATTCTCACGACCATCGACATGACTATCTCACGCCCTGCTGACGTGATCACATGCAACTTCAACGACGTAGATTGGAAAGAATTCAACAAAACCTTGAGCAAACTACTAGCTTCCACTCCCTCTGACACTCCTATAGTTACTGATGACGAATTCCAGGCCGCCTCGGACAAACTCACCCTAACAATCCAGAGCACCATCGACCAACACGTGCCCTTCTCCAAACCCTCCCCCCACTCAAAGAGATGGTGGAATCACGACCTCACGATCCTCAAAAAGCAAGTGGCCAAGCTAGCGGCTGAATCATACAAATTCCGAGCGATTGAAAATCACCCATCTCACGAGGAACACCGGATACTACGAAACAACTACGCCGAAACCATAAAGCGAACCAAAAAAGAGCACTGGACTGAGTGGCTCGAGCACATGTCTTGCAACGAAATATGGATTGCTAACAAATATCTCAATGCAGAACCCAGCGATGGCGGACCGGCTCGAATACCCACCCTAAAGACCAAAACACCGAACGGGGACACAATCATCGCAGACACAAACGAAACCAAAAGTGAAGTACTAGTCAACACTTTCTTTCCTCCCCCGCCCCTGGTGACGACAGTCCCACCAAACTACCAATACCCGATCGAAGTAGACGACCTAGGTCAAATCATCGAAGAACAACTAGAGAAAAGCATCGACAAACTCAGTGCTATGAAAGCCCCAGGTCCAGATGGGATTCGAAACGTAGTCTTTAAAAGATGTAAACAAATGCTCCTCCCTCACCTGCTACGTATATTCTGTGCCGTATTTCTGCTAAACACTTACTACGACAACTGGCGCGAATTTATCACAGTCGTCATACGCAAGCCAGGAAAACCGGACTACTCTGCCCCTAAAGCATATCGCCCCATAGCCCTGCTCAACACGACTGGAAAACTCCTCACCGCTGTGGTAGCAGATCAGTTATCGTACCTCCTCGAAGTCAACCACCTCCTACCTCCCACTCACTTCGGAGGATGGGCAGGTCGCTCAACGGGAGACTCTCTTCACCTGCTTGAAGCATACATTAAGAACCAATGGTGCAAAGGAAGGGTAGTCTCGGCACTCTTCCTCGACATCGAAGGTGCATTCCCCAATGCAGTCACAGACCGACTTCTCCACAACATGAGGAAGCGTCGTATCCCTGAAACATATATACGCTTCACGGCCAACATACTTGACAAACGAAAAACGAGACTCCAATTCGACAGATATACTTCGGACTGGCTACCAATCAACAACAGAATCGGTCAAGGCGACCCCCTCTCCATGATCATCTACATCATCTACAATGCGGACCTAGTAGAAGTGGCAAAAGGAAAAGATGAACTGGCACTAGCTTTCGTTGACGACACGGCATTCATAGTCTCCGGCCCGAACTTCGAGACCACAAACAACGCTCTGATGGACATGCTGGAGAGACGGGATGGCGGATTCGACTGGTCTTGGGACCATAACTCCAAATTCGAAACATCAAAGTTCGCGCTCCTGGACTTCACTATGAACCGCGCCAAAACGAAACCCCCCTTATCCATACGTAACACCGCCATCGAGCCCAAATGTTCACATCGCTTTCTGGGAGTCGTCGTAGACGACGAACTTCACTGGCACGCTCACGTCAACTACGCCATAGGAAAAGGCATGGCCTACATCATCCAACTACGACGCCTCGCTAGAGCTTCTGGAGGAATCCCCCTCTCCCTCATGCGAAAACTCTACACCTCCGTAGCACTACCCAAAATTCTCTACACCGTAGATGTCTGGTTTCGACCATTATATCAGGATGGCACGTTAGAAACCTCCAGAGGATCTATAGGCCCCTCCAAGCGCCTAAGCCGTATACAGCGCACCGCCATGCTTGCCATAACTGGAGCTAT
>JBBPLU010000574.1:0-14379 GCA_038089935.1 Boletellus emodensis | reverse complement strand
TGCCGGATTCACCATAACCAGGATCTCATCGATCTTGTTGAGAGCGCGGGTTTGTAATCCGGTTCACTCACATTTCGTGCTAACTCAGTTGTCGCAGGATGTATTATACTTTTTCTCCCGCCATATTTTCCCGATCTCACGCCAATCGAGGAACCACTCAGTACTCGTACATTTTTCTGCAAAGTATAAAATTGCTCACTGCATTTTGTCTAGTCAAAGCTTACATCTGTCGCCATGGTCATGAGTTACGGCTCGATGAGGATCCGACCCATGCATTACTTGAAGCAACAGCATGTATTACACGCGACAAGGCACGAGGGTGGTTTACGAATGCAGGATACATCACAGAACTTGAATAAAGTATACGAAATGACTCTAAAGCAGGATGTATGCGTCAAAAACTGGAATGAATGCAGTGTAGTAACAAAAATACATGCGAGTGATGTGCAAAAGCGAACATGACGACAGGTAGACTTTAACAGAAACCCAGGCCGGAACTTACACTTGGCGTGATTTGTTTGACTCACAAAAATGATGGTGAGCATCGAGGAACGCATCCCAACCCAACCTTGTGAAATTCCCGTGTACTCGCCATTCCTTTTCTTCAAGCCTCTCGACGCCATGATGACCTGGACGATATTCAAGAGTTGCAAGCTTTCTTTCATCCTCATAAGATCGCTATATACTCAGGCTACGCTACCGCTCCGTCAGGCTAGTACTGATTTCCTTTCTGGATTTCTTCAATTGCCATTACCTATGCACACCACAGGCGAGGTCCCTCTTTCCGTGTTGTAACAGCTCGCAAATTACGGGGCTATTCAGCAACGCGACTTACAATCAATGCGTTGACCGAGGTTCGCACCACCCTATCGCCTTCCGCCTCCGAGGAGGCTGACGGTATCGCGGGTGTTTCAGACTCATCCGGTTCACACCCCACATTCTACTACTGTCCGCATCCTGTGGAGGATTCGAGGTTTAGGGTCTGATTCTTGCTTTTCTCCCCAGGAAGGGCTCTCGTATTGACAAACCGCGGCGGCCGGCGCGTATAGTGGAGCTGTCTATGTGAATGCAGTGCCATAGTGGCCCGGATTGACTGTGTGCCTGACTACGTGGGGTGCCATCTAGCAAGTAAATGACAGCAGTGGCGGCCTCTAGTTTCAGGTGCTGGCACCTATTAACAGCGCTCATCCCAGGCGACGGCAAAAAAAGGTTCTGTCGTACTAGCAGTGCGACATGCTGTGTCCCACGCCTTTCCAGACGAGCATAAAAGGGGCGGACGACTGGTGGAACGAGAAAGCCAACAAGACACACACACACCCATCGACAACCCCTGTGCCCAGCATGCAACTGAAAGCAGCTCGCTTCTGCTTCACCTTGCTCACGTCACTCATGATTGCGAACTTTGTCCAAGCGAGTCCTCTCATATCCTTCACCGTGTCGGATGAGTGAGTACGCTTTCGAAGAATACATGTTCTAGCGTTTGTGGCTGACCCCCCGAGAAGGTTACAGGAGCCCACTGACGACGTCGGTACGATATTGAGGAACGCTCTGAAGCTTGGCTGACACCCCAAAAAAGATCAGATAAGAGGTCTATGAGACTCTACTTGGCGAGACCGCGACACGCGCGTCCTGGTAGACCAAAGAAGGAAAGAAAGAAGTGAATATAATCATGATGTGGCTACATTTCACGAACCGACACGCGAGCCAGCACAGTGCAACAAAAAGGTTGTGTGAAGAAACACATACCAGTCCCTCAGTACTTGTACCCAAAGTCGATCCAGCGCGGCCTCCCGCCAAACACGCTTCGGAGCGTGAACTGCGCCTCTGCTTGCTTGGCGCTCAGGACGTGGGTCTGTGCAGCCCGCGCAGAGGTGTTGCCGCCCGGACCTGTCCGTCGTTGTCCTAGGTCAGCGGCCCCCACGCACGAGACGAGCGTGAACGAGACTGGCCGTGTGAACCACACTCTGCCAAATAGGTCGTGTCGGGCAGCGTCCCCCTGTTGGTCGCAACACGCCTCGTTAGCGATGGGGGGCGGGAACGGGGCTGGAGACGACGCACTCGGCATCCCAAGGCGTGAATCCGGGAGGTGCGATACTGTCGTCCATGTAATTTCGGAGGAAGACGGCGATCGCATTGTCATTCCACGGGCGCCCTGACCGTAGAGAAGAAAACGAAAGACGCAGTTTACTAAGCCTCACGTCTTGGTCGAGGCAGCGTTCCACTGACCGAGATAACAACTGTTCGTGGTTACGGCCGTCGCGTTCGCATCGGGCGACTGACAAGACGTTCTGGAGCGTCAAATACTCCATGGACGTGCGCTGTGAGCAAGGGGCTTACACGAATGATGCGCGAGTGGGCGATGTATACTCCGTTTCGGGTCCCAGGCGTACCTGCCCAAGCGGTGATGCCGCCTCCGCATCCACGGCTCGCAAGCGTCACCGATTCAAACCAACTGCAGACGGGTCAACCGTGGCGACGGCGCGACCTGAACGATAAAAACCTTACGCTATCCCGTTCCCAAACACATCTAACGAGAACCATCAACAGATTCCGAGACAGAGACAAACGGAGGAACACTCACAATCGACTTCTCCGTATATGGTGCTATCAGCGACGAACGTGTTGCCCTCCCACCCGGTATACCACGTATCCTGCCAGCTCGAGAAAGTGCACCCGTAGAACGATGCGTTGGCGTAAGTGACACTGACCGCGAGCGCTGGGGCGATCGCGTAGTCGGCCTACGGGAACGTGCGGTAAGCCTGACTGCGATGTTCCCCACTTTGAGCAAGGCTCACCACACGATTTTCAATGTCGATGTTGTAGACTCTGAAATCGGTGTTTCCAAACGAGCTACCAGGGGATGCAGCAACAGACAGCGTCGCGCTCTCCGAATCGCGGATGCCATTTTCAGCGCATACGCTGTTCCACAATACCACAGCGTTGCGCTGGGTAGCACTTCCGGTCGAAGCGGAGGCGGTCGAGGAGCCTAGCTGACCCTGAACGATGCATCAGCCTCGGCACAGCGATGTTGTACACGACAAGTTTACGAGTAGCGTGATAGGCGCAGAACGCGTCACCCTGATCGACTCAGAGTAGGTCCCTTCACCAATAAGGATTACTGCATTCCCGGTTTGATCGCTATCGAACGTCAGTATCCCAAAGTACATCAGGATGGCATCGCATACAGAGAGTCGATCGCTTCTTGGATGCTGCTAAAATTCGCATGCGTGTCAGCAGGCGAAACGTAAAGGGTTCCTTCAGGACACCCAGTGAGAGGGGATTCTCCGGAAGATTTTTGAAGCTGGCAGGGTTGGTAAGTCGGCGAAAGCGCAAAGGCAAGCCTGAGCGAGATGAAATGAATGAAGAATAAAAACGACAGGCGCTTCATGGACAACCAGAGAGGGTGAATGTACAGGACGTTGTATCGACCAGTTAAAAGAAAGCAAGGGAGATCGTTGCCAGCGGAAGAAAGGAAGAAATGAGGTGGAAGATAGTGTCGGAAGGGGTATTTTTATGGCATAAAAGCGCACCAAGGCGGCATCCACTGGTTGTAGGTTACGCATAGACCGGAACGGGTCGTCCCGCGAGATCCGAGGTGGAGCGGGTGCCGCAGCACTCCCGTGGCAAGGTTGATATCGCGACAAGAGAGCGTATTGGCATCTGCATGTGATGCAAAGTTTGAATCCCCAGGGGCCACATGGATACCCGGGGAATAGGTATACCCAACCTCAAAGTCGATGTGACAGTGCAGATATGATTTCGTGATGTTTGATGCCGCCAATGAAGACTCGTGACGAGTCTTGCGCTATGTTACCTGAAGGGTGGTAAAAAGGTCAAGTACGGCGACCTGGATGAGACTCGGGGATTGCGCACATGCTCCGTGATCCTCGGAGGCAGAACCTGAACCGTTGACAACAGTTGGGTTACTCCGTGAACGTGGGTGCCAATACTGGTTTTCCTGCTCATGCTGAGGGTATGTTCTTGGCTCAGTTGACGAGTTCCCATGAAGACAGGGCTAAAACCCATTACATAATCTATGACCTCATCCCAGGCTCGCGACGATAGTTTCGTATCCATGCTCAAGCAAGACGATTTCCATCCTGGACCCTGAATCACAAAATACTCACCTTTCAGTTGGCGTACGAAGGCAGGCAAACTGTTCAATGGCAGTGTTCATGCTCACCAGGTTAATCCGTAGGTCATGCGAATAGACAATGGTATACCTCGTTTCACTTTCCTCCTTTGCAAGGTGAGCCAGACGATATATTGCAGTGATTTACGAGCTGGCTACACAGTCGAATATGCTGCACCGATGGCGCTCCTACCAAACAGGCACAAGGCCTATGACCGTGTCTGATGTAGAAAAGCAAGTCGTCAGCGTGCCATTTTCGGCTTGTAAGAGTTTGTGAACGCCTGTCGCGTCCAAGGACAGTGAAGCTATGTCGCACCTCATTCCGTCGCTCGACGCCTTGCAGCGTCGAACGAGGTCAGATAGGTACCCCAAACGATGTTGTCGCAGGCTACGTACGATTACGCCTTCAATTGCTCCGCTCGCATACAGTTCTTCGTTCGAACCAGAAACATGCACGGTGACACTGATGTCTTCGGGACTGTAGACAGCAAGTGAGAAAGCGGACGAGAGGCGATCGCGCCTGTCAAGAGGTAATAGAGACGTACATCGAAGTCGGCTCCCACGGCAGAGAGATCACGCAGCCCTTTGTTTTAAAGATGGCGTCCTCCCCCGTGAAGAGGGAACTTGCTGGCGTAAGACTTTGGCTGGTGTTTGGTGTCCGCCTCCAGGAACCATAAAGGAGGAACGCCCTTGCTAACGCAGCGATGGTGTAATTGGAGCCACGCCTGGTACTTCCATGCCCGAGCGGGTCGGACGCCGTGACAAAATAACCTACGTAAGATAGGTTTATGAGCTCATGCATTTTCTGTCACAAGGAGTGCTCTAACGCGGAACGTGTCTCGAGAAGCGCACCCGGATGTGGTGCGGTGCGGTACCACCAGGTATGGGATGAGCGTGTTATACATATCATGGATCAAAAAGACGTGTTCCGCAGAATTCGGGTTGAGCCGGTTATAACTTATGGAGGATGGGATGTACGGCAAGTTGGTTATTTCCGCAGCAGAATCGGATCTGGTTCTGGAGAGAGGAGCCCAGCGTCGCTAATACTGCAATAAGCTAGAGAAAACTAGCCTTCCTCTGCCTGGCTTCCCCTGTAACAATACGAGTAGTGACTCGACGCCAAGTACTCTGTACACGATGCAGATCCCACCGTCGTGCGTCAACTCACACCTCTGATGATGATAAAAGGATAACCAAAGCCACCGCAACCAGCTGTAAGCTCCAATTATGCGATCGATATTACTTAACGAGAGAGATGACGAATCAGAACAGTAAACTCTGACCGACATCCCTGATTCGGCTTTGATAACGCCGAGATATGTTCTTTTGTGAGCGTGGAAACCTATGGACAGCGAAGGAATGAGCGCACTGCTTAGAGGGTCTAACCTTGTCAGATAAGCGAGATAACGAGCTCGCAAGGTTCAGACCGACGAACCGACGCCGCATGCAGAGCCCCCGGCGAGCAGACAATGTGCCAGACAGACGGCACGTCGCAGCTCCTGCCGAAATCGACGCCCGCGTCGGATGTATGGTGACATGACTGCGATACAGTCGACTCTGTCATAACCCATGCCCCTCGGGACTAGCCTTGGAGCATGGGTCATGGGGTGTGTGGGCAGCCGAGCACTCGGGGCGTCCAAGGACGCATGGGTTACGGAGTGTATGGGCTATATTGGGTATGAGTTATATCAGACTGGTGGGTACTTGACAGGTATGCGCCGGCTGGCCAGCCTTACTGAGGCCCCGAGGGTAAATGTCGTATCCGCAGCGATAGGCCTGTAGCACGATATTCCTGGATGCCGCCACATGTCGGTACGAGAGACGATTGGGTGGGATCGCTGAACCTCCCAAAGATATTCCAGGACGAGACGTCGTGGTTTTATATCCTTAAAGATGTATGAGAAATCTAATTTTGATTTTTGATCAAGGATACCACTGCGCACGTCCTCGTCCCTGTTTCAGGTCACCGTCAGCTGGTTTACACGATGGCGTTGACCATGGGCGACTTGCCACCAACGACGGGTGGCACGCTGCCCAGCAGCCGACTCCGAGCACCCCGGAAGATGGTGGCGGTGACGACGCGACCATCACCATAGCCCCGTTCGACCATGTAGCAGACGGACGCCCACCTCGTCCCAAACATGCCCTTCTCCGCGCTCACCTTTGTCAAGCTGAGCGTCCTCCTCCTCGGCGTCTTCAACGCCGTCTTCCTCCTCAAGCAACCCCACGCCCCGTCCCCGTCCAGGGCACGCCAACGTGCGCCTCACCTTCACCGTAGCGCGTCCACCGAGCGTTGACCCCCCCTACCCAGTCCGCCTTAAAGCAGACCCCACGGTCCGCCTACTCCACCTCGACGTCCCCGCGCGCACCGACGACGGCCCCGTGCACCTGTTCACGGAAGAGACGGCACACTATCCCGTCGCAGGTCCGCTCGCCGACGCCGAGTGGGCCTCGCTCGTCCCGTCCGACAACCACGGGCTCGTGATCCTCGACGACCCCGACGATCCCGACACACGTCCCCCGCGGGCGTACGCCGTCACCATGTTGCACACCCTCCACTGTCTCGATCGTATCCGTCGGGGAATCGTGTACGGGCCCGAGCACTCGTTGACGTCGACCGGGGCGTCTTTTTCTGCGAGCGCGAAACAGGCCAAGTTCCACGTTCAGCACTGCCTCAACTATGTCCGTCAGATGGTGCTCTGTACCGCCAGCACGCGGCTGAACCCGATCAACCATGTCCTCGAGTCTGGCAAGCGTGCATTAGATGGGATCGGGCTCACGTACACGTGCGGGGACTGGAACAAGGTCTACGACGCATTCGAGGCCAACTATGCACTCAACCGGACCATGGCATGGTCGACCTAGATTATATGCTGCAACAGACAGAAATACAGGGAGTAGTGTGGGCTGTGTGTGGGACACTTAAATAGGACTCTATCCTCCGTTTTGTCGTTCGTCCATTTTTGGGGAAAAATCTCGGTCACACGCCTTCTTTGACCTCGTGGAACATGTCGGAGCCGTCCCCCTCCGACTTGCGGTCGTGCTCCTGGGTGTTGTGCATCGTGCCTGAACCGTTCAACATCTCTTGACGAATCGGGCGCAGGAGCGTCTTGGGCCGGGAAGAGGCGAAGCGCAGACTGCCCGTCGCAACGCTTCCGTACTCGTCCGTCTCGAACGAGATGCCCCGGGCGATGCGATAGACGATCAGCGAGGGCGCAATGACCTAGACACCGTCGACGCCTTCAGACAACGTCCAAGCACCCGCGCGCGCGCGTACACACCTGAACGATGCCCAGCACAGGAAAGAACAGGTTCTGGAGCGGACTCTCGAACGTGAACGCGATCAGGGCCGCGATGACAAACACCGTGTACAGCAGCGCGCTCTCGAGCGTCATCGCCATGTATCCAAAGTAGAACCCGCCGTGCGGTGCGCCGATCGCGCGGGCGATGGCCTGCCGGTGCATCCAGAGACGCCCGGCGATGATGATCGACACCGAGACGTTCATCGCCGCGGAAAAGGACCAGTACCAGGTGCCGGCCACTTGGACGTTGTGCGACGAGTAGACCGCGCCGGGCAGGGCACTAAAGACGAGCCAGGCGAGCGAGGAGGCGATGGTGGCGAGATAGAGCGCTGCAGCGAAAACGAGCGTATACTTGTTGGCCATGCAGATGACGTAGGATCGATAGAGCTGACAGACGGTTGAGGACACGATCAGGCAGGACGGAGACGACGCACGAGGAAACCGTCCGAAGTCCATGTATTCAGGACGAATGCGGCGTCCACGAGGACGGACGGCCAGGGCGATAGTGCGTCGAAGCTGTAGGAGCCATATATTCCAAAGGACCCCAAACTTTGTGCAGGCGAGGCGTAGAGCGCAATGGCGATATACAGCGTAGTGATGACCAGCTGGACGGCGGTGAAGGAGAGGAGGACTCTATATCGTCTTTTTCGTAGGAGGGACAGATTCGTGACGGCAGTGATAGCATAGATGCCTGCAAAGAGTGTTGAGCGAGGGACGGTAGGGAACGGGAACGGTTACCATAGAGAATGCAGCATAGGTAACTGCCCTCGAGGGCAATCGTGTACTCGTTGAACAACGAGGCAGAGTACACAGGCTGGGAGCTGTTCCCAGACATGGTGGGAGACGGCGATCGTCTGGGGAGAGCAACGGTGTACTTATTATATACAGCCCCGTCTTCTATAGCCGAGAAGACGCCCTTCGAGAAGCCGGTGAGCAGATTGAGAAACGAAATGCGCCCACCACACCCTACCTCCGCAAGGCACGAACGCGTGACACAGCTGCGCGCCGGTTCGGTGGGGGTGGAGCTTAGTGCTTCCAGAGATAGGACTGGCCCACGCAGGCATGCTGTCCACAGGTCCCCGAATTCGCCATTCTGGTCATCCCGTGGTTCTCGATGTCCGACAAGGCCGCTCAGCTGCCGTTACGGTACGCCTCGCACCAAATGGGATGTTACACCATCAGCCGTGAGCATCGCACCGACTCCAGACGAGTGTCTGACCGCAGCGAGGTGGATCTTCCTCGGGTCGCAGCGCAGTGAGTCAGCGCACAACACGATGCCCGTCTGGTGTGGTCGAGAGCGGAAGAAGGACGAAAGAAGGGATGAGCGAATGCTGCGGCCCACGAAGAAAAGCGCCGCATCGCTTGTGCAATGTTGATGACGAGAACACCGGCCGGTGAGAAAACGATGAAGCGCCCCGGCCACGAGGCCGACGAGCACACGAGATGAAACACGCGATTGTGCTGCCGAGGAGCTGGCCGAGAAGCGGACTTTGGTCTTTTCAAACTCCGTAGTATCCAAGATTATCACTACATAAGTATGTGCTTGCTCGTTGGCCAAGTTGATCGTCACTTTGCTTCGTGGTCGTGTCTGCCATCTCCGTCTGGCGCACCCTTGCGATTTTTGGCTGCTCCTCATCACATCTTCCGATCACGGACGCCAGCTGTCAACGGACCCGAACGCGTTGGTCGCTGCACGCAGCACTTGGGCAGAGGGAAGAGAAAACGGCCGAGGCCTCGTCTCAAATGACCGATCCGCTACTTCCCGCGATTCGGGCACTTGCGATCCCCGTGTACGCTGAGTCACTGATCAAAATTCTGGCAAGTGTCCCCGAGCGACAACACCCAGGCTGTGTCCTTTCCGTCGCTGCCCATCTAACACGGCCGTTAACGGTTTGCCAGTGCTGCGACGTGTTCCCAGAGTGTCGCCCTGCTGGTTGTATGGAGAGCTTGTCGATTATTGACGCTTGATCATCCGAACATTGCCTGAATGTGCTCTGAATCCAGGACAAGGTAGCGTCCTCTCCCCGTGCACGTTGGCGTAGCCCCGGGGAACGTCCCTGTTGGGGATAACAAAGTGCTTGGCAAGAAGGACGGCCAAGCGCTGGACTGTGTTGATATGAAAACTAGACTTGTGAGATTAAACAGAGTTACAAAAGTTTCGGTTTGTCGTACGAGCCCCATGTTTCTCGCAGGCCTCACGCGTCTCCACTCTAACTCCGTGGCGGGCGCATCCTGGGATCGTCGTGGACTCGCTGTCGAAGCTCAGAACGGCGTGCGGGGATGTAGATCTGCGAAATGTAGTATTAGGCACAGCCCGGACTCGGTTCGATGCATCGACGCGGCCGTCGTTCGACATCAGGCAATCTCACACACCCATGGTCTCCTCCTCCTGCTCACCCTCCTCCTCCGCCGTCACCATCCCCATTCCCGGGAAATCCATCCTCAAGCGTCCCCCCCCAACACAGACCGGCATCCTCAGCCGCATCAAGGGCTTCCTCCCCACACAGCCCACTCCATCCACCTCCGAAGACACCACAAAGCCGCTCAAGAGAGCCCATTTCATCCTCCCACATCTCGCCACCATCTACCCGATATCGACCCTCAACCCGCCTTCGACCCCCGCGCTCAAGGATGAAAAACGGACCATCGAAGAAAAAGAGTGGGAGCGGCGAAGGCGCGTCGTCAGAGGCAACTCCATAGGCTCCGGCGATTCCGACGAGTGGTGGACGTTGGACAAGGTCGAGTCGTTTTACAGAGAGTGCTGTGCGTCCAGAGAGGAGGAGCCCGATCCTGGCGTGTCTGTTGCGTTCAAGGTGCGCCGTGTCTGCCCTCTCTCGTGCGTGCTTTTTCAACGGGCCTCTTGGCCATTTTTTCCCCCCGTTAGCGTGCCTCTGCGACGAAACCGCGGTCGGTCGATCTGTCCGGCGTGCAGCTCACCCCCACCACCGCGGCCATTCTCTCGGACGTGTTCAACATCGAGTGGGGACTGCGCAAACTCACCTTGCGCGAGTGCGACCTGGACGACTCCGTTCGTCGACCGTCTTCCGTTGACCGTCCCCCGCTGACTAGCCCGGATAGAAGCTGAAACCGCTCCTGCACGCGCTTCTCATTCCCGGAACGCTCGAGTACTTTTCCGTGGCGTCCAACCGTCGGCTCAAGGCGTCCGCGTTCAAACTCGTCGGCGCGTACGCTTCGCAGGTGCGTGTGCTCACTCATGGGACCGGTCCTCACGCCAAGGTCGGCTTGCTAGGCCAAGAATTTGCAGTTTCTGGATTTGTCGTCCACAGTGCTGGATAAAAAGGCGATCGAGTACATCGTCGCGTGCCTCGCTACCGCTCCAGAGCCTGGCCTCGTGTCGCTCCGCCTCGATGACTGTGCCCTTCGTCCGAACGCGCTCGAAGCGCTCGGTGAGTGCCCCGTTGACAGAGGTGGACGTGAACGTGACATTATTATGCCCTCCAGCGCGCGTTGTCCGGACATCGTCGTTGCGCAATGTATCGCTCCGACACAACAAAATAACGGCCACGGGCGGTGGTGCCGTCGCCGTCGCCCTCATGATCCGTGATTATCCCGACGTCGTACCATCGTCTGGAGCGAGCACGTCCAGCAGTCCATCGTCCACCTCCTCGCCAGTGTCCTCTGTGTTTGCATCACCGCCCCCTTCACCACTGCCGAGCATTGTGAACCTGCCCCCACCGACGCGTATTGGGCCTATACCGCCACCGCCGCGACACCCTTCTGTTCTTGGCCCTCAGACGACCTACACGCCGTATATACCTAGGTCCAAACGCGTCGGAACAGCACAGGCATCGAATCCACTCTCAGCGACGGGCCAGCCCGTGCCGCTCATCACGTCCAACTCACACGGGGGTGTGACGACGCGTCATGCCGCGCCTGGTCCCACTAGGAGCGAGGGGGCAAACGCGAATGGGGCATCGGTGCGCCACGACGACGGACCGAGCGCAGCGCTGTTGGACAAGGTTCGGGCGTTGGACACCCTGCCACGGTTGGGTGCACTTCGGACGCTCGATCTGAGAGGCAACGACCTTCGAGTGCGTCCCACACTTTCTTTTGCACGTGTCGTACGGTCGTGTTGACGTCGTCGCTCCTAGTCTGGGGTGACGTACCTCGCTCAAGTGTTGAAACGGAATCGGACGCTCAAGGTACTCAATCTGAGCGAGAACAAGCTAGACGTGCAGTGCCTGATGGCGATCGCGGAAGCTCTCGTACGTGTTTTGTTCTTCGTCTCTCGTCGTGCATGTGTATGTGCATTACTCAGTGTGGATGCGGCGCAGAAATACAATTTGTGTTTGGAGACGCTGGACCTCAGCCGAAACCCCTGCTCGGGCCCTGGTCTCGAAGGCGTACGTCTCACACCCACACCCTCCTCGGGGCCCGTTCCCTCTGCGCCCTCGCTGACACGCGTGCATCGACGTCCAGATCCAATCACTGCGCACGGCGTTCACGCTCAACACCGCTCTCAAGCGTCTTTTTCTCTCCTCCACGCAGCTCACCTCGGCGGGCGCGATCGCGCTCGCCGAGTTTTTGCCCGAGTCGGCCTCGCTCGTGCACCTCGACCTGACCGTGAACCAGATCGACCTGGCCGGGGTGATGGCGCTCAGCAAGGGGCTCAAATCGAACCACGTGATGCGATGTTTGGACCTCAACATTCCGCCGGACGATGACACGTTTGCGAGCATCTGCCGAGAGATTTTGAACACGTGCGTGCGGAACACGGAGGAGGCGGAGAAGCGGGCGGTGCACGCGGCAGTTGTAGGGGAGAGTGGGGGTGTGGGTGTGGGTGTGAGTGTAGGCGTGCCGGCAGGCGGTCCGACGAGCGGCAAGGGGTTGGGCAAGGGTGTCTGGGGTTTGATCGAGGAGAGCGAGCTAGCGCGGTCGATTCGAATAGGGGATGGACTAACCGTCAAGGTGACGTGTTTTTTTTTTGTCCCGGATGTGATGGGTGTGTGCTGACGGACATTGTGGGGTCAGACGGATTCGCTGTCGCGCGCTGAAGCGTTGTTGGTGGAGATTCAGGCCGAACTTGCCCGGACGAGTTTGGGCGGTCGTCCGACGATCCACTCTGGCACCGATTCGCGCCTCGAAGGGACCGGACTAGAACACGATCTGGTTGGCGAAGCGCGCGAGCTCGTCGACGTGCTGACCGTCCAGATTCAAACGCGCGCCCAGTCGGCGGCGGACGAGTCCACGTTGGAGCGTCTGCTGGGTATCTGTGACCGGTTGAATGGGGGGATCGACGCGTTGGCGGTCCGTGCTGCGCGTCGGGCGCGGACGCATGGTCTCGGATTGAAGGTGGACGGGCTGCCTGGTTCCGGTGTGGATAGGGGTAATACGGTGGTAGTGGTGGCTGGGGAGGAAGACGGCGACGACGTGCTGCTGACGCCGCGCGTGGACAAGGGCAAGGCGCGAGCGGCGCCGGAGCCTGAAGAGCCAGAGAAAGTCTTGAGCCCCACGTTCATGATCACCGAATCAGAAGACGAGGACGAGGACGACCAGAAATACCTGGACGTGGAGGAAGGCGAGGAGGAGAGCGATGCGGGCGCTGTACAGGCGACGTCGCCTACAGACCGGTGTGTTTGGTTTTCTTGGTCGTGGCGTGGTGGTGATGCTGACGCTCACGTGGGGGTGATAGGTCAAAGAGCTGGGTGGAAGAAGAGGGCGAGATATTCCGCAAGGGAACGGTGTTGCTTGGTCCAGAAGAAATGGAGGGAGAGTATGCTGGCGAAGACCTTCGACGCGAAGTATGTTCTTTTTTTTTTTTTCCGTCCAGTCCCACCCTCTTCAACGTCCCACAGCTTCTGGAAGCCATGGTCGAACGACCGCCTCCACGAGGGATCATTGACGATTTTGCGGGGATCGATGTCACGCTTGCACAAGCGGTCTCTCATGACGACGTCCCACCTCTCTCTCCCTCGTCCGGTTCGTCCGCGCCTGTCGGCGGCGGCGATCCACACATGTCGGGTCCGTTGTTGCCCCGAGTGTACATCCCTACGCGCAAGCGGTCCAACAATGGTAGCAGTCCCAGCGGTGGTGGTGGTGGTGGTCCGGACGGGGTGGTGGTGACGCAGGCGTTGGGATCTCCCGTGCAATCGTCGCACTCGCATTCGCCGTCGCCGCTCTCGTCGCCGGTGTTGACGGCGTCGCCTCGTCCGCATGTAGGTTCGGGACATTTCCGTTGAAGAGCGTGGGAATTTGCGGAGGGGGGGAAGCGTTTGGGGTTTTTCCTTTTTTTTTTTCTTTTGCGATACGTGACGCGGCTGAGCAGCACTTGTGTACGGATTCTTTTTTTTTTTACATCTATTTTTTTTAGCATCTTTTTGCTCGGACTGTTGGATGACTGGGTGATCCATATGGACGTGCGTACAATGGTTGGACGTGGGGGTTTTTTTCGTGTGCGCTTATGACTTGTGGGATATGGCTTCAGCCTGTGTGGCAAGTCTCACCCCCCCACTCCATGCATGTTAGCCAGTGTTTTGATGTGGTAATGACTACAGCCAGCACAGCTGATATCTCCTGCAGGCAAATTGCCTCCCAAATTGGCCTAGGGAAGTCTACAGTAGGTAGAGTACTCCAAGAGATCAAACCTGACAAGAAGAAGCTCTCTGCTGGCTGCCATTCTAAGCTTACACCAACCAACAAACATGCTATTGTTCAACAAATCATTACTGGCAAGGTTCACAATGCAATCCAGGCCACCCATTTCATTAATTCTATCATCAACCCCCCTGTCTCCTCACAAACAGTCAGGAATACTCTCAAAGAAATTGTTACGCGAATGCGTACCTCGAGTGTGCTAAGACTGACCTAAAGGCAGGACGCTCACGAAGAGGTACAACTCAGCCAATAGGGAAGCTATACGTTCCTGGGTTTGGAACGGACTAAGGACTCAAGCGGAGGAGATCCGATGGAGGACTCAAGAGTACG
>JBBPLU010000573.1:0-14436 GCA_038089935.1 Boletellus emodensis | reverse complement strand
CTACCAAGACAAAACTCTGCTACCACAGTGAGTCTCACACTGTGAAATATCCCTTCATTGCTGCGCCCTAAGTGAGAAGTGGACTGTGGTGCTATAACCGCACACCAATCACCTCCCACTCTCATTATGGGAAGCAGCTGCCCTGGGTTCCTTTGGCACTGGCGTGGGACGTAGAGCCTCATTGACCTCCGCAAGGGGCGAAGCTGTTTGTGGTGGATAGTAAAACTGCACAGGCCTGCATGGCGTCTTTTAGACAACAAGTCGATCACCAGCGTGGGACAATTGGGCTGCAAAAGGGGGACACACTCACAGCCACACGCGGGGGATGTCTTGGTGGTGGAGAATCCAAATCTGCATGCCATTTCTCAGCAATAGTTTCTGCTTCTGTCCTGTCAGAGTGGTGACGATCCTGTTCTCTGTGTTCATTTCAAGTACTGCTCCTCGAGGGCTGACTCCCGCTTCCCGCTCTGTCAAAGTATATTTCATTCCGCAGCGAACTCGGGTGGCGTTTGTTTACCAGATCATACTGTGAGATATGAGTGGAAAGGCGGGATGCAAGGGTGGGTATGTGCACGTGTTGAATAGGCAGCGGTGGAGCGGGCATTTCATAAGCATCGTTACATGCCCAGGTTGGTGGCGGAACTGGCCCCAGTTCTGATTGAGGGGTAGGTTGATGGTTTTGTATTTCAGCCACAACAGAACTGGGCGATGAAGGAATGGGTTGCCATAATCTATGGGGAGGTGGAACAGGGATGTAGGAAGTCTGAGATTCAGCCCTCGGGATCCATCTATCCGGAGGGAGAGTAATGTGCCAAGATGTAGTAATTAGGAGGAACAGGCTCGAACATTGGAATGGTGATGGTGATGTTATGTCCATCTTCAGCGTATCATTGACAAAGCATGAATGCATGATGGAAGAGAACAATCTCGTCATCGACATCTTCAACAAGAATAAAGAACGTCTCGGCACTACCGTGGATCTTCTCATCCCAGCGGAAATCAGGAACGATGGACAGGTCAATGCGTAACAGGGAGCAGGTGATAGGTTGGACTTAGACTTGAAGTCTGAGAGCCTTTGGTCAAAGCCATTCTCCAAATAAAAAACGGGTGCTTACTGTAGTTTAGGAAAGCTATGGACGAGTCGGTGGACAAGGCGACCGGTGTTAGGTATACCAATGAGTTCCCCAAGTTCAGGCAGATTCAGATTGAAGTAGCAGTACCATGGCTGGAACAATAAGGTGTATCGGTATCAACACACGACATAGATGAATGCAGACGTACGAATTGTTTGCCTTCGGCCTTAGTACTTCCTAAGGTACACCTTTGAACTGGCAAAGGGGCATCATTGAACCCCACATTCGTCGCTCTACCATCTTGCATAATGCAAGGCATGCTCACGCTGGCATAGTCCAACCACACCTGAGACAGATTTCAAACATGGCACACAAAATATGCCCCGCTGATTGCTAGACAAAGACCATGTCGGCAACCAATACAAATCCTAAATACACTGCGATCATGAAGGGGAATGAAAAAAGGACCAAGGGACCCACCTTCAAGCTTGAGCCGGGATATATACGTTTGCAGAAGCACACTGATTTTAGCGGCAGGCTCATCAAGTTCAACCTTGACTGGAATAGGCATGCGTTCCAACAGTTTTGCGAGTTCGAGCTTCTCCCCTTGTCTCACCTTGGGATAGGCATTATGGGTGAGCCAATTGGGTTTCTACATTACTTACAGGCAACAACTTGAATTCATTTGAGAGCGCAAACACCCGGAACAATTCCAGCATCGACATTGTTGGGTGTAAATGTTGATTGTATGTCGCCATGGAGTTGTGAGTAACATAATAATGGGATGCAATGTGACCAAGTTCCATAGTCTGGAATTTACTGGAAGAGCGCTTGTACTTGACGAGGTGGCATTTTTCGAGGAGAACTGCAGCAGAATGAACAATATTGGCATATTTCTGAACCAAAACATCGTCGTCCTCTTGGTAGTCAGCACCAACACCATATAGTCCAGGAGACTTGAGCATGCGTATGTATCTAATAACATGCTCAGAGATGGGATCATCCATGAGACAAAAACACTCACAGATAGGTGTATCCCAGCCATTGTACCACCTCATCGCAATCTCTGGTTGTCCCAAGAACAATTTCTGCATTCAAATTGTCGCCAATTTGACCACGAATTGCGATTCAAAGGAGTTGCTGATTCAGGAGTGACAGGTAATACTGGAGTTCCGAATGATTCATAATGATAATGCCTTCACCATAGGTATTGTATTGTGGTTGTCCAGCACATCCAAGCATCTGGAGGACGTCCTGCGAGGACAGCCCAACCCATCAACCTTTCTCTGGATTGTATATCTGCGTCCCTTTGATAATAACAGTATGTGCCAGCAGGTTGACTTCCCATGTGAGGATCACTGTGCATACCAACACCTGTACAGAACTGTCTGCAAAAGGTCCTCAACAAGGGTCCTATCCTCTCTTGACATGCTTGCATGATGGATTGCGAATCCGAAAGGAAGTAGGTCCTTCAAATTGCTGTCCTTCACATTCTTCACCTCTTTTACCAAAATCTCACGTGTCGCAGAGTCAGGTAGGACAAACTGACCAATAGTCTCCTTTTCGATGACCATGTCACATATAAACCGAGCAGTCTTAGCAGTTTCTTTGTGGGATCTTCCCTGCTTGATCAAGGAGCTTCTCGTAGCAGACTTCATTCACAACTTGGAATCGCTTGATTGCCTTCTTTTCAGTGATGCCAATAAACTGTTATTGGAGTCCACATGGATGGTAGGAAGCAACAAAGTAAAACAGCCCTTTTCACTCGTCCATGCGGAGGAAGGTCACCACATCTCAGTAATTTGGCAAAGTTGCAGACAGTCGAACAAGGCGAACATAGTCACCAGTCTGTTCCATCCTCCAGATGGTATGAGTGATGGCTTTGGGGGTGAGGCTGCTAAGGTGGGAGGACATGGGCCGCATGTGTGTCATTGGCAGACAGCCAATTTCTGAGTGTAACGAGTGAGGCTAGGCAAGTGAGTGGAAGCACCAGAACAGCATGGACTTTGAGGATGAGACCGCTGAGGGTTGAGGGTGGGCCAGTGGGCAGCCCCAGCCACTGAAGAATTGGGGGGAGCAAGGATAACTGGCTTTGAGGGCGATAGATACTATTGCATAGGATGGTGAGGGAGAAGTCATCATCGTCATGAATAGATCTGAGAACATGGGCTGTGTGCGTGTCATTGGCAGACAGTCAATTTCTGAGTGGGTAATGAGTGAGGCTGGGCAAGTGAGTGGGAAGCACTGGAATAGCATAGACCTTGGGGATGAGACCGCTGAGCATCAAGAGTGGGCCAGTGGGCAGCCCCAGCTGCTGAAGGGTTGGGGGGAGTGAGGATAACCAGCTTTGGGGGCAATAGATACTGCTGCCATAGGACGGTGAGGGAGAAGTCGTCGTCATTATGAATGGATCTGTGGGGGTGGCGGAATGGACTTCTTTGTTGAGGAGAAGATATGTATAGGGTAGGGACTGGGGCCCACAAAGTCTTTTCAAATCATCTCTTCGAACTCGTGGAGGGTGAGCAGGTCGACGTTTAGCTCCCACTCGACGTACTGACACATCTCCCGCTCCATCTGGTCGACCCCCCACAACTGGAACATGCCTTGTGCGATGATGAACTGAGTGTGAGTGGGTGAGCTGCAACGTGTAGCATGTAATGCGCACAGGGTGAGTACAAGTGGGTGGGGTAGGGTACAATTGCAACGTACGATGTGCGAGAGTGAGTGAGGTGTGTTGAAATCCTACATAAGGATTGATAACATAAGTTCCAATAAGTTCTGGAGGTTCCGGACACATTCCCAAAGTTCCGAAATGAGTTCCCAAAGTTCCAATGATACCGAGTAAAAAGTCACTCGGAAGTGATTGGAAGTGGTCAGGAAGCTCAGAACTCGGAACCAGAAACTCGGGAAGCTTGGAACACTCGGAAGCATCGGAAAACATCGCTTTAGGGGCTAATTGTACTAAGGAAACGCACTAATCATTAGAAATTGCACTAAGTCTCCAGAAACTGGGAAAAAGGTTTCACCGGTTGTCAGGGACTGAGTCACCATGAGTCACCATGACTCAGCATGAGTCATGAGGCAGTGCATGATGACATATGGAACATTCTACAACAATGACTCCTATTGACTCATACTGACTCAGAACCGAGTCATTCCGAGTCATACCGAGTTAGAGTGACTCCCAGCATGATCACATGGCTGGATACGAGTCATCATGAGTCGATATGAGTCAACCAGACTCATGATTAGAGTTCTATCTTCGCTTTATCTATAATATATAAACAGCATGTAATGTACTCAATGCTGTAACGGAATTCATTCCGGGTTTCATTTCCTTCCTGACCTCGCTGGGGTCATCACCCCACACAAAACCCTATCTTATCACAACCACAGTACCATAACAAGGTACTGATACTCTACCAAGACAAAGAACTCTGCTATCACAGTGAGTCTCACACTGTGAAACATCCCTTCGTTGCTGCACCCTAAGTGAGAAGTGGACTGTGGTGCTATAACTGCACACCAATCACCTCCCACTCTCATTAGCTGGGTCTTTAGCCCATGTTGTAATACCAGGAATTTGCTAATGAAGCATCCCGTTGCTCCACTGTCGATAAATGCCGTAGCTTCAATGGTTTTCTTGTCGTCTGTAAGGTGAATGGGGATTTTGATTGCTCTAGAGTTGGGTCCAGATACAAATACAGGAGCGACGATTATAGGGGAGGGAAAAGGAGCCATTGACCTCATTTTCCCTTTCAAAAACCCTCCGAAGTGGTTAACTTCCATACTTCCTCTTCATCAGCTGAGGTGCACACTTTGAGAATGCGGAGAAGTTCCTCCCTAGGGAGTTCCGATCCTTCGAGGAACTTGGAGAGGTCGTCTTCAATGACTTCTACCGCCTTGATTGCCTGAGGTTTAGGACGAGGTCCAGGTCTAGGGAATTTCCTTTCTCCTTCGGTGCGAGAGTGGTTAGAGGATCGACAGCCAACCCAATGGCAAACAAAACATTGGTTGTTCCTCATGTGAGTTGCTCGTTCTACCAGGGTAAGTCGGATGACGTTGACATCCATCGCATTAGGATCTCTGGTGGAGTGAGAAGATCCTCCTCCTGGAAGGGGAATATAGTTCCTCCTTTCTCTCAACTTCCGCAGCCTCAGAATGTTCTCATTAAACACCTGTGCTTTCTTGATCCAATCCCTCCATTTCGTCGGCTGAGGATTGATTGTGGCCATCATATTGGCCAGTTTATAGTCTACTCCTCATCAGAGGATATCTATGAGGACATCATCATGTCCCGCATCCATTTTGGCTCGGCCCACGGCAAGCTCGAAGCTCGCAATGAAAGCGTCAAAGTCGCCTTTCTTCTCCCTTGGAGTCAGGCCGCTTTCTTTTTCGTCGTGGTATTGTGATTGTCACATGTCGTAGAGATTGTTCCTAGATCTCTCCTTTTCTCCGGTCGGCACAAATGAGCTGGAGAAGTCTTCGATGAACTGGTCCCACATTACCCCAGTTCTGGCTTGCAATCCTTGCAACTTCTTATAGTATGATTCAGCAAATACTGCCCCTCTGCCCTTGCTCATCTTGTTAAGGCAGGTCAAAATCATCGCCTTGTTGTTGTTTCTGTACGTCCCTTCATTGATGATGAAGTACACCAACATGGCTAACATCCATCGCTGAGCGTTGGCAGTATCTCCTGAAAAGTCAGCAGATAAGGCCGCTTTCAGCTCTGAGGTTCGGTTGTTGTTTCTTGATATCTCGATGTCGTCTTCTTCTTCTTCTTCGATAGAAAGTACTCTGATTTGTGGGATGGGAGAGGGTTTGAATGGGAGAGTGGGTCCTAGAGTTTCCTTGGTGGGCTGCGTGCAAGGTGGAGGAGAGGTGCGCGAGGCAAGTGCGAACTCCTCTGTTTCTGTGGTTAGAACTGGGGGAGCTGGGGTTCCTGAAGTTCTCCTCTTCCTTCGGGAGGTAAGAAGGGGGTTTGGGGGAGGTTGAGGTCTCCGAGAGCTAGAGGCTATCCTGGTGGAAGGTACAGGTGACGCCGTCTGGTAGGGATTTATAAAATCCGGTACAGATGGTTGGGGTGACAGGGAACGGGGAAGTTCTGGTGTGTCTACTGGGATAGCGTTGTCAGAGTTGTCCTCAGCTGGGGTTTGGTATGACGTGGTGGGGGTGGGGGAGTCCTACTGCAAAGAGCAGGGACAAGAAGAGAGCTAGTTCTTTTGTTACGTATACGTGAAGTTCCGAAGCATATGCTTGAAGTAACCGTCGAGGTTAAAGTCAAAGATCTCGCTATCCTTTCAAGGACTCGCGGAGGGACCAGAACTAGCGTGTGAATTGCGTAGAACTAGCTAAGGAACATATTGTACAGTAGGTCATTATAAATACCCAGACAGAGCTATACCCACGGTCTATAAGTGGAATCATCTAAATATGGGCAAAGGTACCATTGCCTATAACAGAGAGTTGTCTGGTTATGGTGGATGGGAAAATGTGACCGCAGCAAGAGATGGGTCAAGGGGAGAGTAACGTCTGGTGTGATAGGAAGTGAATCAGAAGCAAGGTGACACTTACCCGGTTATGGAGGAACAGAAGACTAGGTAAGGGAGGTTAGTAATCCCGTCGAAGGGACATCCCTCAAGTACATATAATAAGTCGTCAGTGTAGACTGAACAAGCAAAGGGATGATCATAAAGGGTGTCGAACCACTGCTGCTCTAAGGCCAATGCCTTGTTTGTAACACATCTGGGTTTCCAGTGTGTGATGGAATTTGAGATTGAAGTCTTGTAGGAATAACATCCACCTCACTTGTTATCAGGAAAGTTTGTGAGGTTGCTTAAAATATGCCAGGTTCTTATGGTTGGTGAGGATGGTGACTGGGTGTTCCGTTCCCATTAGATATTGTCGCCAGTCCTCAAGGGCATGAATGACAGCTAGAAGTTCCCAATCATAGATGTCATAATTCCATTCCTCAGGAGAGAAGGTTTTGGAAAAGTAGGCACAGGGATGAAGATCTCCATTGTTGTCCTTCTGCATGAGCACCCCTCCACACGCAGTGAGGGAGGCATCGGTCATGACCCAGAAGGGTTTTTCTATTTTAAGGAGTTGAAACACTGGTTTCGTGAGGAACACTTGTTGCAGGGTTTTGAACATGGTTTGGCATTCCAATGTCCAATTCCATGTGGCTGTTTTTTTTGTGAGATTGTGGAGAGGACGACTGATACCAGAAAATTTGAGTATGAACTTCCAATAGAAATTACAGAATCCAATGAACAATCGAACTACTTTGACCGAAGTAGGGGGTGTCCACTTATGGATAGCTTCTAATTTGATGGGGTCAAGGGTAATTTGTCCAGATTGTATGACCAATCCTAGGTATTCTACCTCAGTCACATTGAATGAGCATTTGGAGAGCTTAACGAAGAGCTTGTGTTCTCTCATTTGTTGTAGGACTTGGATGGTCCATTGATGATGTTCCTCCAGATCATTGTCAGTGTATATGATTAGATCATCCATGTAGATCTCTAGCCATCCTTCCACTATCATATCACTGAAGATATCATTCATCATTGTCTGAAAATTCAGGAGAGAGTTGCTCATGCTGAAGAACATTACTAAGGGTTTGAATAGTCCCAACGGGGTAATAAATACTGCCTTCCAAGTGTCCTTAGGTTCTATGAGCACGTTGTTGTATCTCCATTGGATGTCAAGCTTAGAGAAGATGGTAGTATCCTTTAGCTTGTCGATGAGATCAGGGATAAGCAGAAGGGGGTATGCGTTCTTGATCATATGTTCATTGAGATATTGGTAATCCTAGCAGGGACATAGTCTTCCATCCTTCTTTTGTATGAAGAAGAATGGCAAAGCTTGAGGGGATTTCAAGGGTTTGATCTTTCTTGATTTCAAATGTTCAGCTATGAAATCCTTACAGACTTGTAATTCCTTCAGGTTTAGGGGGTAAGCTTTTGTGACTTTAGGTATAAAGGAGTCATCAAGCTCAATGACATGGTTGTAAAGATGGGAAGGTGGTAATTCTCTTTCAGTTGGTTCTCCAAAAACATCTTCATATCCTTGGTATTGGGGTGGAAGTTTGATGGTATCTTTATTCACTTGTTGTGCTAACTCCATGGATATGGTGGTACAAGCTACCATTTCTTTTTGTTCTAGATAGCGGATTAGATATCATTGGTCAACAGGATCCATTTGATTGGTTCAGGATTCGGAAATAGAGATTTTTCCTTCTGTCCAGTCAATTTTAGGATTGACAGCCTATAACCAGGTCATTCCTAGAATTGTCTTCTTGTTTCCACAGTCTATTACCATGAACTTGGTTTTCTCCTTTCGCTTCCCAGTTTGGAGGGAGAGGGTGACAGTTGATTGTATAGTTCCATTTTTATTTTGGATTCTATTCACATTATGTGCCATAATTGGATGTCATAGTTGTTGGGTTCTCAACCCATGTTGTCATACTAGGAATTTATTGATGAAGCATTCAGTTGCTCTACTGTCGATTAGCACGATAGCTTCAATAGTTTTCTTGTCATCTGTAAGGTGAATGGGGATTTTGATTGCTCAGGAATTTAGGCCAGATATGAATACAGGTGCAACAGTTAAAGGAAAAGGGGCTATTGATCCTCTTTTCCCATTCAAAATTCCTCCGAAATGGTTAACTTTTGCACTTCTTCTTTGGTTGAGGTGCACACTTTGAGAATGCAGAGAAGTTCCTCCCTAGGAAGTTCAGATCCTTCGAGAAACTTGGAGAGATCATCTTCAACTATTTCTACCGCTTTTACTGCCTAAGTTCTAGGTCGTGGTCCAGAATTTGGAGATTTCCTTCCTTCTCCAGTTCATAGGTGATTGGAAGATCGACAGCTGACCCTATGGCAGATGAAGTATTGATTGTTCCTTATGTGAGCTGCTCATTCTACCAGGATAAGTCAGATGGCGTCGATGTCCATGGCATTCAGGTCTCTAGAAGTGCAAGAAGATCCTATTCCCAGAAGAGGCATGTAATTTCTCCTTTCTTGTAGCTTCTGCAGCCTAAGGATGTTCTCATTGAACACCTGAGCTTTTTTAATCCAATCCCTCCATTTTGTTGACTGAGGATTGATGGTTGCCATTATGTTGGCTAGTTTATAGTCCACTCCTCGTCGAAGGACATCTATGAGGACATTGTCATGTCCTTCATCTATTTCTGCTTGGCCCACGGCCAGCTCAAAGCTTGCTATGAAAGCGTCAAAGTCACCTCTTTTCTCCCTAGGAGTCAGGCCGGCTTCCTTGCCATTGTGATACTGTGATTATCTCATATCATAGAGATGGTTTTTAGATCTCTCTTTCTCTCCAGTTGGTACAAACAAGCTGGAGAAGTCTTCAATGAATCAATCCCAAGTAATGACCGTTCCTCCCTGCAATCCTTGCAGTTTCTTATAGTATGATTCAGCAAACACCACTCCTTGTTACGTATACACGAAGTTCCAGTGCATATGTTTGAAGTAACCGTCGATGTCGAAGTCAGAAGTCTCGCTATCCTCTCGAGGACTCGCGGAGGGGCCAGAACTAGCGCGTAGATTGCGTAGAACTAGCTGAGGAATACATTGTACAGAAGGTCATTATAAATACCCAGGCAGAGCTGTACCCATGGTCTATAAGGGGAGTCATCTAAGTATGGGCAAAGGTACCTTTGCCTATATTGGGAGGTGCCTGGTTATGGTTGGTGGGAAAACGTGACCGTAGCAAGAGATGGGTCAAGGGGAGTGTAATGTCCGAAGTGATAGGAAGTGAACCTGAAACAAGGTGACGCTTATCCAGTTATGGAGGAATGGAAGACCGGGTAAGGGAGGTTATCGATCCTGTCAAAGGGACGTCCCTCAAGTACATAGAGTAAATCGTCAGCATAGACAGAACAAGCAAAAGGATGATCATAAAGGGAGTCGAACCACTGCTGTTCGAGGACCAATGCCTCATTTGTAACACTCCTCTGCCTTTACTCATCTTGTTAAAACAGGTCAAGATCATCACTTTCTTGTTATTCTTGTACATTCCTTCATTGATTATGAAGTAGGCCATCATGGCCAGCATCCATTGCTACGCATCAGTGGTATCTCCAGAAAAATCAGCAGGTAAGACTGCTTTCAACTCAGTGGTTTTCTTGTTGTTTTCTGACATCTTGATGTCTTCTTCTTCTTTCTCTTCTTTGACAGGAAGTACTTTTATCTGCAGAATAGGAGATGGCTCAAAAGGAAGAACTGGTTCCAGGAGTTCCTCAGTGGTCAGCACTTGAGGTGGAGGAGAGGTTTGCGAGGTGAGAGTGAATTCTTCGGTTTCAGTAGTGAGGACTAGTGGAGCAGGTGTTCCAGAAGTTCTTCTTTTTCTTCAGGAGGTGAGCAAGGGATTTGGGGGTGGTTGAGGTCTCTGAGAGCTGGAGGCTATCCTGGTGGAAGGTACCAGTGACGCCGCTTGGTAGGGGTTTATGTAGTCTGCTACAGATGGCTGAGGTGAAGGAGAAGGGAGATGTTCTGGTACATCTACTAGGATAGTGTTGTCGGAGTCGTCCTCAACAGGGGATCAGTACGACGTGGTGGGGGAGGGTGAGTCCTACTGCGAGAAGCAGGGACTAGAAGAGAGCTAGTTCTTTTGTTACGTATACGCAAAGTCCTGAGCATATGTCGAGGGAATCGTTGAGGTGTCAATAGTAGAAATCTCGCTATCTGGTAAGGGACTTGCAGAGGGACCAGAACTAATGTGTAGATTGTGTAGAACTAGTTGGAGAATACATTGTACAGATGGTCACTATAAATATCCAGATAGAGCTGTACCCCCTATGTCTAAATAAGGTGTCATCTAAATATAGACAATGGTACCATTGCCTATAATGGGGAGGTGTCTGGTTATGGGTCGTTGTTATGTATATGCAAAGTCCTGGAGTGTATGCTGAAAGTATCCATCGATGTTGAAGTTGATGATCTTGCTATCCTCTCGAGGACTCGCGGAGGGACCAGAACTAGCACATAGATTGCATAGAACTAGCTGGGGAATACATCATACAGTAGGTCGTATAAATACCCAGACAGAGCTGTACCCCGTATGTCCGAATACGGCAATGTCTAAATATGGGCAATGGTATCATTGTCTATAATGGGGAGTTATCTGGTTATGGTGGGTGGGAAAATGTGACCACAGCAAGAGATGGGTCAAGGGGAGTGTAACGTCCGATGTGATAGGAAGTGAACCTGAAGCAAGGTGACACTTACCTGGTTATGGAGGAACGGAAGACCAGGTAAGGGAGGTTATCGATCCCTTCGAAGGGACGTCCCTCAAGTACATATAGTAAGTCATCAGTATAGACAGAACAAGAAAAAGGATGATCATAAAGGGTGTCAAACCACTGCTGTTCGAGGGCGAGCACCTCGTTTGTAACAATACCCCTGGGGTAGATCTGAATCTCCAAATCAGAATTATTCATCAGCTGGGGTGAACTCATCCTCATTGAGAAGGGATTCCTCCAGATTCTTGGGGCAATTAGGTCTTCCATGTCCTCGTTCTCCGCAAGCGCTGCAGACACGTTCTGGGCAAGCATATTGTGCATGTTCGGGAGCGGGAAGGTGGCAATAAGGGCATTGGTAATGGACATACGATGCCCTATAGTGACGGTTGGACCCACATTGGTAATAGAGGACGTTCCCTCCAGTTCATGAAGGGTTATTGGGGGAAGGCAAGGAAGTTCTCCTCGAAAGACGAGTATGCGATAGAGCATGTCTACCCAGTCTTGCAATAGATCCAGTTCCTCTTCGGAGTATTCATTCCAGTCTGGGAGTGGAAGGAGGTATTGGGATTGGTTGGGAATTTCCGGAGAGAGTGTGCTGGTCAGGGATGGGCGTTCCAGAGTTAGGTCTAGCAGGGATGAGGTTGATGCTCGGTACTCCTCTAGATGGATTTCCCTGTGAACGGTTCTCTGCACTCTACTGCATGTCCTCTGAGAATGTAGAGGTTGCATTGGATAGGACCCCGTTTGCTCCAAGTTCGGAGGAGTCCACATAATCCAGTGCGTATTCTCCTCGTCCATAGTACCAGTCTCGTTCTCTGGGAGATAAGGAAGCTATCTGAAGTCGTAGAGATTCTCGGATTAAATGATAGGGAAGCTCTGCTATGGCTTCGTCGAGATGGACCAGTAGGGAAAATGAAGCAAGAGCCTCTCTAGCTGCAGTGAGGGAAGAAAGAGCCAAACTGATATTGTTTCTAGTGTCCAGGAAAAGGTTTCCTTGAGCTCTATCCGTGGTTATCTGAGCGATGGTAGCAGTTCAAGTTCGGATAAAGAAAGAGTAAAGGATCATGAATATAGGAAAAGAGGCCATTTGTTGACAGGTAGGGGTACTTTCTAATTGAAAGACTACCGGGGGATGTTCTAAGAGGTCGAAAATCAACTGGGTGACTTGAAAGCGGGAAAGTCTTTCTGTTCACAGGGGCAGAGATTCTTGGGAAGAATCAAGGGTGGAGATTGCTATGACCTGGAGCGGTTCAGAGAATATCCTTTGCAAGCGAGGCCAAAAGGCGGTGGAATTCAAGGAAACTGTGGGGCAATTGGTTGCAATATGGCAGGGTGCTGACAGTCCGGGGAAAATACCAGTGAAGAAGGCCACAAATGTTTGGGTAGCTCCAGCTGGTCTCTCCCAGCTGGCCCATGAAAAGTCGAAAAAGGGGAAGGAAAAGAGGAAAAAGGGTACACCGGCATGGAGAAAGGATCACCACGGTTTGGGATTGTCCCAACCACCATTTGTAGTGTCCTCAGTTGGAAAGGACAATGTAAAACTCAGAGACCAACCGAGCTCTGGTTCTACAGGAGTCGGGATGGGGGTTCCATTGACCATAGGAGCGTCTGTTCCCCAAGGATCGGGAGCGGCGGCGGGTTGGGTTCGGCAGGATCTAAAGGATACCCCGTACCGTATAGTGTTCCCTCTGCTAAGAATACGCCTATGGGTGTCCTAGAGGCAGAAGAAAACTAGAAAGAGGGGAAGAAAAATAAAAGTGAAGTAGAGGGAGAGAAGGGTGAAAGCGGAATCTGAGAGGGAGAACATTTTGTAGCTAAGTTACAATGAGCTCGTGTCAGTTTCTTCATCGTCCTGTTGAGGAGAAAGCCTGGGGATACGCAGCTTTATATTCCGAAAGTAGTGCCTGGGAATTAGTTAAGTTCCGTTCCAGTTCCCAGGTATTTTCTGCGGATGAGTAATCCTTCCATCGGATCAGGTACTGCCTTCATGTTCCGGTGCCTCTGTGGGAAAGAATCTGATCTATTTCATATTGTTCATCTCCGTCAATTATGTCAGGTGGTGGGTTGATAAAGTTCGGTCCGAATTCATCAGTTTCCTTGTACAGATGTAGGAGGCTAGCGTGGAATACTAGGTGGATTCACCAAGTGGGGGGAAGACAAAGTTTGTAGACGACAGGAGTGAAAACCTGTTCGATCTCGAAGGGTCCCTCTCGTTTAGGAGCAAGTTTCTTGGAGGGGTAGTGTTACGTGGATGCGTACCTCGAGTGTGCTAAGACTGACCTAAAGGCAGGACACTCACGAAGAGGTACAACTCAGCCTAAAGGGAGACTATATGTTCCTTGGTAGGAACGGACTAAGATCACGATCAGAGGATCTGACTGAGGACTCAAGAGTATGCTTGATTGCGTAGAATGAGAATGAGAATACAAGGTGTAATACTACGGCTTAAATAAGAGAAGAGAATGCGCATGGACCAAGAGGCCGCATAAGCGAAGAACACTGTAGTAGGAGATGGAACAAATGACGCGTAATCAGAGAAGAACATAGAATGCGATGGAAACGGAATGAGTAATCAGTATGACTACGAAGAGAGGAGTGGAGGGAGGTAATCAAGATAACAGACATGTACTCTTGGATCGTTCACGATCAAGAGGAAAGCTTCATAAGAAAAGTAAATGGATGAAGAAGACGTAAAGCGATGAGGACGACGTAGGAGGAAAAGGAGGACATGAGAGTAAAGGGATAAAATCATAACAGGTAGTGCAGTTTTAGGTTTTTGTTGTCTAGCCACACCTTATCACCACGTTTCCAGGGGCAGAACTTGGTTCTGATCCGTTCCTTCATTACTTGCTGTGCAATCTGGTGGGCGTGTTGTGCTTCTGTCCGCACTTTCTCCAAAAGGGTGAGCCTTTGTTCTAAAGCCGGGAGGAAGGTTTTTCCTAGAGAGGGGTAGGCATGAGGTTTGTAGCCCATCATTAATGAGAACGGAGATTGCTTTGTTATGGAATGTGCTGCAGAATTGTGTGCAAATTCTGTCATGGGAAGAAGTTCCATCCAGATCGTGGGATTCCCTTGGCAGAAGATGCAGAGATATATTTC